>JAOXJP010031671.1:0-31146 GCA_025762735.1 Platanus orientalis | reverse complement strand
GCTCCATAAAGCATGGTTGGTCTTATAGCTGTCTTATAGAATTTTCCCTTTAATTTTAGTGGTATTCGTTTATCACATAACACTTATTTCACTCAAATTGGTATTATTAATCAACCCTTATACAAGTTGAAAGAAAGAATCAGCATCTCCTTGAGATTACTCATGACCTTTTGATTACTATGCATGTCACAAAACCTTTTGAACAAATGCTTTACAAAATACTTTTTATCCGAAGATTCATATGCCCTTGGTGTCAAATTCCTTATTGAAGGTTAGTCTTCTCCTTCTTCCTTGTTTTACATTCCCCAAAAATTTTATATGCATTGTTAATGTAGGTAAGTTTGATCATTAGGCACTCAAATGCATTTTCCTGGGGCATGGTACAAATCAGAAAGAATACAATGCTACCATTCTTCAAATTGTAAGCTTTTTGTGTCAATGGATGTTACTTTTTCAAATCCACACCTTGTTTTCACCTATGAAAACTTCTCTTCAGGGAAAACTAACATAAGGAGATGTCATTTTCCTTTTACCTTCCTCTTCATGTTCCCTCGTATATCTTTGATAGTGATGATAGAATAGACAATGAGGAAAGGAGTTATGGTAATGGTGGTGTACATAGAAAGGAAGAGATTGTCAAATAAAAAGATCTTCAAGCCTATACGAGAAGGAAAGAGTATGTTTCATAAGGTCCACATGTGATAGCCAAAAAGCCACTTCTGATCCACCTGACATAGGTAAGATTTCTAACCATTCTTCAAACATTATTGATGATTCCAATTGTCCCACTAATAGTAGGAAAGTTATTCGTTCTTGTATTTGACGTCTCATTTCTAGCTTCATCTCTTATAGTGCTCTATCTTCTCCATATCGTGTCTATGCCATTGGTTAGTCTTTAATTTTTATCCCTCACAATGTGCCAGAGACTCAATCTCTTAAATGGGGCAAAACAATGGATGATGAGAGAAGGGCTCTTGAAAAAAATAAAAATAAAATAGTACATGGGATATTATTGCTCCTCTCAAAAATAAAAATAAAAAATAGTAAAGTGTAAGTGGTTTTCCACAGTAAAGCTTCAGTCAGATGGGACAATTGAAAGGAATAAAGAAATATCAGTCACAACGGGATACACCCAAACCTACAACATTGATTATTAGATAATTTTTGGCCCAGTAACAAAAATGAATTTGATAAGGGTTCTTATAACTCTTGTTGTCAATCAGGAATGGTGTTTACTACAATTTAATTAAAGAATGCTATCTTACATGGGGATCTCAAATGAGTATACATAAGGCCTCCTCCTGGGTTCCAATGTTCATCTTCCAAAGGCAGACTTTGCAAAATGAAGAGGGCTTTATTGTAAACATGTAGAAGCATACATTGAAGATATATGTAGGAGTGGTATACTTGTAAATACACCGTATAATTCAAGTATATGTGTAATCAAGTAGTATATAAATAAATTGCATATTTGTAATCAGGTACTATATAAATAAAATCAGCATGAGGGAGTAAGATTCACTCTCCATACTGATTGCTGGTACCTAAACCCTAATTGACTTAATTTCACTTTTATATGGTTTAAAACGGTCTCCTGAGGCATGGTTGAGAGATTCTGCAGTGCTATAGTGAAAAATGGGAATAAACAAAGACAAGCCAATTATACACTATTTGTTAACATCGAGGCAATAGAGTGACAACACTTACCAATTATTTTGATGAAAATGTGGTGATGGAAATATGATACAAGTGAAATGAAAAATCTGAAGCATCAATTAGCAAGAGAATTTGAAATCAAAGACTTGGGTCAATTGAGGATATTTTTCTTGGGATCGAGGTTGCTAGGTCCAAGAAAGGTATTTTTATCTCTGAAATAAATGTTTTGTCCACGATTTGGTGTCCACGACAATAGGGAATGTCATATGGAATAAAATGGGTGGGAGTTAGATGAAATTTCAAATTCCCGCCCATTTTATTCCTATGACGTTTGCTGGTGTCCTGGACACCAAATCCTGGACAGGACATTTGCTCCCTTTCATCTCACAATGAAATCATACTCTCAACCTCCTATAAGAAATAAATATGATGGGTCGTAACCATAGGAATTCACACCTCCTATAAGAATTTTGATCCATGACTCATGGGAAGTGTGAGTTCCCATGGTTACGAATTCTTCTTGATCGGTTGGGATTTCTTTCATGGGTCAATGAGTTTATACTATGATAATAAGACAATTACTGGTAGTGTGCATAATCCAATGTGAAAAAATCATACACAAAGGTGGATCAACATTTTATCAAGAAAAAGCTAAAGTCATGAAGGATTTGCACACTTGTTTGTGAAGATAGAGATCCATTCGCAGACCTATAAACTAAATGGTTGAGTAGCTCTCATTTTCATAATATAGTTGGCAAGTTTGGTATGCGTGATATCTATAACACCAGCTTGAGGGGGAGTATAAAATAATGTGGGTAATATTTATTAAAGGTATTGTTGTGAAAGCGTCTTGAATTCAACTCGGATGCTTGATCCTAGAGCAACCCACATGACCCACCTGAGATTTTGTACCCATATTTTGACCCAAAACAGTCTAATCCAACCCGTGCGTTGAATACATGGTATCAAATGTCTCGAAATATCTTATATGTCTCCCAACATATGTTCATGTCTACCAGGACCGACACGACATATTCCTATACTGACACGAAACATTAAGTACATTATAAAACTTCTTTTTTTGGTCGACATGATGTACGATGCCAATCTGTTGAGCAAATATTTTCCTTTCACAGTGTATTATAGCCTAATGTTGACATTGTGCTATGATAAAAAATTATATGAAAAATAATAAATTCCAAAGAAAGTAAATGGAGGAAAAGGAAGAAGGAGATGAGAAGAAAGAAGAAAATAAAGAGAATTTACTTGTTCCCTTATGTTTTTACAGTCAAATTATAATATGTTTGTCAATCATTATGTAGCATGTGTACTTTAAAAAACTATTAAAATACAAATGTACTAAAATAAGGTATCACTCCTAATGAATCTATTTGTTCCCTTATGCTTATGTAGTTAGATTAGAATATTCTTCCTAAATTTTCACGATTTTTACAACATTTATTTCTGATATATGTCTAATTTTGGCTTAACCAACATTTCCACCGACACTAACATTTTGAACCTTGGTCGAATAGGTTTTTCCGTGGGTTATATAGGGGTTTCTTGGTATCTGAGCCGCCTCATTGTAACTATTCTTCATTCATAATGAAATTTCTTCTCGCCATTTTTTCCCATTGACATAGGCTTTAAGCCAAACCATGTAAATCATCTATGGTTTGTTGTTTATGCTATCTTCTTTCTTCTTCTTTTTCTTTTCTTTTTTTTTAGAGAGAGATAAAAGGGAGCACTTTATTGAAGAAAACAGATAAAGCAAAGAAACAAGAACAAGAAAACAAAAGCAACATCACCCGGCAGGTAAAAATAAAGGGAAAGAAAAAAGCACAACAGCCCACAAAGAAACAAACCTACATCTCCTCACACCAAACAAAATACCACCCAATCTCCTCAAAGTCAACCCCAATAGAAACCCAATCAAATACGAGCTTGAAAAAAAAACGTCAATAGCTCCACCTCATTCATTTCTTTTATTTGGCTCACATACAAACTCCAAAATTAGGGTTTCCACACAACAAGTATTTTAGTTAGTATTTCAGGGGTATACACATTGTACCATAATGGCTAGTGCAATGTAAAGTATATAGATTACAATTTCAAGACTACACTTACACGTAAAACACATGTGGAGCATCACCCTCTTCTTCAGAATCAAAAGATTTGTGGTGAATATTTTACCATAGTAAGCCATTCACATAAAGATGTCATCCTTTAATTTCTCTAACCTTGTTATGTAGATCTAGTCAACACAAGTGTTAAAGATATTGATCCCAAGGAACATTACAATTAGAGACTACTAACTGAGCACCTATCAAAGACTGGATCTTCCCTGCATCACACTGAATCATAAGTGACCCACTAAGTCCCACCTCTTATCTGAATTCGCAAGCCAACAGGGAATTTGATATTATAAATTTGATCCTGGACTTTACTAAGAGCCTAATTACACAAATAATACCAATAGACATGCTTTCAGCCATAAAATAATTATGCATCACTTGGAAACAAAAAATAAAATAAAAAAATAAGCAAACATAAAAGGACATATCTCACACCTTAAACAGAAGAAGCGCTTCGATGAGAAACATATATCTGATCTGCTACCCAACTGAAGAGCTGCAAATGATTTCAACTTCACCCCTTTGGTTGGTGACAGAGGCTTTGAGGGAAAGATCCCAAATGGACCCTAACAAGTAATAAACAAGAACAATAATCAACAGTGGGGCATACAAGGAGAAATAACAAATAAAAACTAGGTTTAATAACTTTTGGCTCTTCAATTAAAGCCACAATAAAGATCTACAATATACAAAAAATGCATGCTGGATATGGAAGCTCGCAAATTAGATGGGCTTGCAGGTTCCAACACTGATGATCATGCAAGACACTCTATCTAGATGATGCTGAGGCAAGAATCATATTTTTTTGTTCACTTACATCGGCATGGTTCGAACTTCGAACACTTCAAGTAGCAATATGCATCATTTGATGTTTCTCATATACATAAGTGAATTAAGGTCCAACAACATTGATAATCAAATTTTGATCAAGATGTAGAGATAAAAGGTGATTCATCCATATAAAAATGGCTGGCCACAACTCCCACAAACCTCTCTCAATAAAGAAATGATAAAGCATCAAGTCATTATTGCCTTAAAATACCTGTATCTGGTGAGCTATCAATGCCATTGTCTCCAACTTAAGCATCCATTCATTTACTCAACCAGGCCTGATATAAGAAACATTTAATAATCAACAAATCACTTACTTTGCCCAAAAAGACAAAGGGAAGAGATATCATTCAAAGGCTCAGCCCCAAAGAGAATGATGGTAACAAAAAAGGAACGGAAAGCAACAATGGGTAAAATTATATCCTACACAAAGACTAAACAAACTCTAATTTCATATAGAAAAATTTGAAAGACACAGGAATACCAAAGAGGTCCTATAAGTGTAGAACACTAAAACTGCCTTTGCTCCTCCTTTCATGTGAAGATGAGAGGGAGCAATAAAATCCATTCTCCAATCAACAAACTCCAAGGATTCAGAACGAGAATTTGAAAGCAACACAAAATTACCATGTCCAAAAATTAACCAATTAAAAGCTAAAAATTAAGATTAAATTCAAAAAAATGTCTCCATAACATGCAACCCAGCAGAAAGGAAAAAACAAATTGTGTCTCCAAACAACCAATCCTCAAAATAGCAAAAACCCAACAAATACCCATAAGTTTACTTGCACCTAACGAGCAAACCACTATATAAATGTGATCCAAAACCACAAAGAAATCATACACAACAAAACAATTTCCATCTACAAAGCACAGAAAACCAAATATAGACACCAGATGAGCAAAATCCTTTAAAAAACCCCAAGAAAAAAAAACTATATAGAAAATTAAATAAAGGGTTCCATCCAAAACATCAAAACGCGATAGAATTTCAATCCAAGACAAGTAATTTCGCCATGAAAGATATATATACATACCCACTTGTACGACAGAAATCATCAACTCTTCAAAATCCTGAAACATAAAGAAATTTTTACTCTCTGTTTACGAAGAGGTCGCCTGATGTTTCAGATAAAATCACGCAAGCGAATGAAGGAAAGGTGAAGTAGGGTTGTAAAAGGAGAACCTTTTGTCCTTTAGCAACGGATAAACCAGAGGGTAAGGTGAAGAAAGGCGGGGGCGAGTACCAAAAGCTGAACCCAGCTAAAAATGAAAGATCTGAAATCCTAGGTGGCCCTTTCAAACGCAACTTTCGTCATTAAAGACAGAGGGGCTCGAAATTTAGACGCACGTTTTGCAGGCACGCTTATCTACGCTTGGATCATAATCTTGTGTCATGGGATCTAGAGCGGTGGCTCGATTGATGCATAGATGAGATGCCCCACCCATCAGTATCTGCCACCAACTCAACTACAACATTAGTCCCACCTGAGAATGGCTAAGCCTGCCTTTGACAAGCAATCTGAATCCAGAGATCATGAGAATGATTGTCTGTGTTGACACAGACCCTTATCAACGTGCCATTGATTGGCACATGATGGGTTTTTTTATTTTGTTTCTCTTTTTGAACACATACTTTTTCGTCTGAACACTTTTTTGAACGTTTTTAACCCAAAAACAACACATGTCAACTTATCATTCATCACACACTAAGGCTTTATAACATTTTCTTGCGAGATAAATCACCATATGATGTCTGATTAGGTTCGTAAAATTCTAATGCTGCAAAAGCAGAGGCTGGGTCAGGTCGAATTCACCTCAGGAAACAAAAGCAAGAACCAATGAGCCATCAGAAATGCGGTCCACCTCCACCTCGCAGGAAGCCTTGGAGCGGAGTATCAGGAAGTAGGGTTGGCACTTGGTTTTGGTGGGTCAGGTTGGTGTCATGTCGAGTTATGGGTAAACGATTTTATGGGTTAACACAGACATGACCCATTTATTAATTGTGCTAAAATGGGTCAATCCGTATTGACTCAAAGCACGATTATAATAAATCCCAATTCACTAATTTCGTGTCAGGTTTGTGGGTTGTGTTGAACATTGTCAACCCTACCAATAAGTCAAACAATAAATTGATATGTGGCCTCAACAGGAAAATACAATGGAATTGATAGGAAATAAATGCTCTGTCTGAGATTCGGTGTCTATGATGATGTCCGACATTAAGAGACATCATATAGAATAAAATGCATATTCCATATTCAAAAAATGTGTCACCCACCCATTTTATTTCTTGTGACATCCTTGGTGTCCTGGACACCAAATCCTGGACAAGACATTTGCTCCCGAATGGATATGAATTTTCAAATTAGTGACCACCTTTGTTAAATATTTGATATCTTTTATTTATTTTTAATGTTTTTATGTGATTGTCTACTAATGAGTAAGAATATCCGTCTCTTCACTAAACAAGATTTATTAAACTCATAATTCATTAGATACTTTTTATGAAAGTAAATCAAGAATCATTAGTATATTGATCGCTGTTATTCAAGTTTTTGATAACAATAACAGAAAATCAAAAGGGTCATAATCAACCTCTTAAAAGTGATAAGAGGGGGGATAATACCGAATTCAGTTTCGTAATGAACTATATTCTAGAGAATTACAAAGGCTGCATTTGGCAACCACCTGTAATGAAATCATTTCACTTGAGTTTCCTAAGGCTTTTATAGCCACTAACAGGATGATTTGTAATGAATTCATTCAAATTTGTAGCGATTTGTACTTGATAATATTAGCTATTCCATTTTATAGAAAAAAAAAAACCTAAGATGACTTCATTTCTTCTTGTAGTTAACAAATCAATATAAATTTGAATGAGTTCATTACAAACCATCACCTCATGACTTCAAATGCCTTAAGAAACTCAAATAAAATGATTAGATTACAGGAGGGTGCCAAACAGGCTAAAAAAAAAAAATTAATTGAAAGATTCTACACGACATTCAGAATGTATTGGCCAGAGTTCTTAATTAGTTAAAGAAGTCAGCTCGTCAGTCCGCATCCGGATCCATATCCATATCCAGGTTTGGAACCATGTCCGGATGAAACACCTGTGGCTATGTCCATTGTGATCCACAAAGTATGGATTTTATGAACGAATCCATAAACTGTGAAGTGGTGGGCATGGGTTGGGACCAGCACTGCAATGGTCCAAATTAGTCAGTCGAAGGGCCAGCTCTCTTGAATTGTTATTACCAACAAACAGTGCAAATTGGGTCAAGCACAGCAAACCCAATAATGCACTTTTAGACATCAAGAGTTGCACCAATAACAATAAAATGCGACTTAAACCAGCCTGGTAGTATTTTTATGCATCATAGAATTTCCAAGGGAATTGACAGCTATATCCTAAGGTAGTAGTTAAACTATTTATCTGTGAGGATTTGAATTTATGATGAGATTGATTTTCTGGGCTGTGTTAAACGACATCACCAAGACACCAACCATGGCATCCATTCATTTTGACAATCTGATGTAGCAACCTACTGGAGGCTTGGAGTTTTGTGGCCTCCATCTCGATCAGCTTATTTTCTTATAGGAATTATAGTCTTTCACATGTGTGCTGATGTGGCATGTCATTTTAGGAATGATAGATTAGCAAATTAAAAGAGATTTTATTTTTTTTAATTTAAGGAAATTTGCTTAAACATTTCTTAAAATATTATCCTACTTCAAGGAAAGTGGGTAGACATTCCTTAAACATGAAAATTATTTAAAATAAGTTATTATTAACCCCTTGAACTATGGGAGTGATATATGGAAAGTAGGTTGACAATTATTCGTATAAATGTAAGTAGTCATATTTTTTTATAATAAAATTTCAGTTTTTTGATGACTTTCCATTGGAGTCTTCAGAAGGCGAGATGTCTCCTACATAGGTTGAGAGATTCAACCTATACTAATCATCATTCCCTGTTCCATTAATTTGCTAATCTACCATTCCTAAAGTGATGTGCCACATCAGCACACATACGAAAGCTATAATTAATACTCAAGACCATCTAGTTTCTTTTCATGGTTTTAAATTCATGACTTACTTTTAGAAGACTTTATGGGCTAAATTGGGGATGAAGTTGAAATTCACAAGTGCCTTCGATGATTCATTCCCAGCCTGATGGACAAACTGAAGCCATGAATCAAAGGTTGGGTAATTTTATTAAGAAGTTGGTGAGAGAACATTCTATGTGGGATCAAAATTTGCCATTAATCAATCCACAAGATAGTTGAAAAAATTTTAAGACTAGTGTCAAGGTGGATGGGTTTTCTCGTCACATTCATGAAAGGCAAGAAGAAGTTTGGCAAAAGATCGTCTAAGTACATAAAAGTATAAAGGCTGATGTAGATGTTCATAGGAGATCGTACAATTTGATGTTGGAGAATTGGTGATGGTATGAATGGACCTAAGAGGTTTTTTAAGGGAAAATATAATAAGCTTCATTCCAAATAAACTAATCCTTTCAAGGTTCCCAAAACGACTTGGCGTTAACGCTTACGCATTTGAGTTGCCTAAGGATCTTCACATTGGCTCTATTTTTAATGTGGAAGATTTAACTATTTATCTGGGACATCAAGAGGAGGAATCAGAAAAACAATTTGAGACTCTCTATTATTCAAAGGCCATTGAAATCGTCCTCAATGATCATATCATTTATCATTGCAATTGTGGTTATAAGAGATTTTCAGTCAAATGGCGAGTAAAACTAGCTTCAGAAAGCACATAGATTACTACAACAGATTTCCATAGTCAATTTTCTTGAAACCAAGAAGAATGATGTGACAACTTGATGACTTGGCAACATAATTAGAGACTCTTTGTTTGGTGGCATCCATTTGGATATTCTTATTTTCTTATTAGCATTATAGTTTGTTTTATTTTCTTATTAGCATTAGGAATGGTAAATTAGCAAACTAATACAGATTTTATTTTTTTTACTTTTTAGAAAGTTTGTTTAAATATATGGTCATGATTCAAGGAAAGTAAGGCATTCATTAAACATGAAAATGATTAAAGTAAGTTGGTACGACACCTTGAATCATGGGAGTGACTTAGGAATGAGGTTGACAACTCTTGCATTTTCTAGTTGTGAAAGTCAATTTTTTTAACAATAAAATGCTAGTTCGCTCGTGATTTCCGATTAGTCTTAAGAATGTGAGATGCCTTCTTGAGGTGAGATTCTTTCCTCAACATGGTTGGAGAGATTCAACCTGTAAGGCTGTAACTGATCAATCATTCCTCGTTCCCTTTCGTTACCCTGTCCATCTCAATTGAAGTCACGACATTTCAACTGTCCCTAGACCATCCACATCATTTATCCCAACTGTTCCGAACCGTCCTAGATCACGATGATGACTAATATCAACACAACTTTCACCCAAAAATAAAAGACTAATATCAACACAACATTTGCCTCAATATTCAAAGATGCGACGACTACCCTTTGGAAGGTCATTCAAGAGGCTATCCTGTTAACTTAAGAACCTAGATGCATGAGAATGCGGCTAGGATTTTTTACGCCGATGCTAACCTCCGCTGAGGTCAAGGGACGGCCACATCAGTGTCAAAAGCAATTTACACACACCCCCAAAAAGTGAAAATCACTTTTGGCACTGATGTTTCAGCCCGTTTGACCCTCGGCAGAGGTTAGAGAAGGATAGGATCGGTGTGTAAAATCCAAGCTGATGAGAATGAGATAAGAGGCAACGAAATCTCAAGGCTCAGTTGGGTTTCTGTGGTTTCTAAGTACATCTCATCAAAAATTTACGAACTGGAATTTCACTAAAACGTAAGCCTGCCTTCACCAAATACGAGATGATGAAAAGGGCAGGAATAGACTAATCTTTTCCATTTTACAGGCGGTGAAATGCAATGTACTTCTAACTTCCATATATTAGCGGGACATATAGCATACAAACCTACTGCCTGTATACAAGGGAAGGAACGCATTGTGCTTTGATCCTTTTTGTTTCAAACCTGCACTGATTCCCGGTCTTTAGGGCCCAAGGAATGGCCACCAAATACACGCACCATAGAATAAATGCCAGAGTTCCCACGGTAAACTAACCAAAGATTAAAAGCCGTTCAAATCAAATACATCTTAAATTCAAAGTCAAGCACATCCGCCACCCTCGCCACCTTTCACTTGTGCCTCGGCCATAAACTTCTGACACTGAATTGTGCTCAAAAGACATGTACAATCAGATGAACAACTAGATCATAATTACAATTAATAGACTGAAAGAGGTCAAGCAGAAACAGATATACCTGCAAAACATTCGTGAGTGAGCCACTACCAACCTAGTCTTCTAAGAAATGGCTATGAACAAAGAAACCGCAGTTTCAGGTCTTCATTCTCCGTTACCATAACCAGCACTACTCAAACAGGGCCATTGTTCCGCCCATAAAAATTCCCCCCACCACGACGTGAGTGATTCTGACCCCTCTCACGGTATCTTGAACCCATAAGACGTGAACCTTCAGCTGCTCTTTCAAACGAGTCACTAGATTTGTCATTGTGGGACCCAACGGGCTGGTACTCATAATGTGAATTATGCCTCCTGTCACCATTTGCAGGCAGACGATAGTGTTTGCTGCTATCTTGCCCTGCTGGGGTGCGACCTCCATGAGGTAATTCTTGCAATCTGCCATAACGACCATGGTGCTGTCCATGCCTCTGTGACCGTGATGAAAAAACCTGCCCATGTTGGGCATCTATATTTGCAGGAGCAACTTCAGTCGGGTTAAGAGGACCTTGGTTTGGGGAGAACTCACGTTCGTTAAAGGAGTCTACATCCTTCTTTTCATTCTTAGCCACTTGATGACGTACAATGGGTACTTCATCCAAATTTGTTTTTGGAGTCTGAGACTGAAGCTGATCCAGGGAAGCACTGGTATCAACGTTTTGTGATGACAGATGGCCCCCACCCTGGGGAGCAAACTCCTTTTCACTAGTTCTACTAGGATGAGCTACAACTTTTTGACCTCTATCATGAGCCACATAAGGCTGAGATTTGGGTTGCCAATGGGATGTCGAATGTTCCCCAACACCATGGCTTTCTCTCAAAATGTTTCTTCCATCTGGTTGGCTCAGTTCAAAGGCCAAAGACTGAGTTTCATTTTTATCACTACCTCCATGCAAATCCTTGTGATCAACAGGTTTGTGACTCTGCCCAGTGCCCCTATGTCCCTTGTACGGATGTCGCTTCCCTTTGCCTGTTGTGCCATGATCCTTCACAACAGGGCCAGTGACCAGTTCAGTTGAGACAAGATTATCAGTATCCCTGTTGTCAGAAAATTTTGCTGGACCTTTCAGTGAGTGGATCTCAGGTTTCAGGGGTTGGTGCTGCACAATGGATTTCAGAGCAGTCTTGCTTGGGTCTGAAGGGAAAGTAGATCCTTCGTGGAATCCTTGTACAGGGGATGGTGATTCAGTGGAACCATATTGGCGCCCTGATCCGTGTGCTTTACCATGCTTATTATTCTTACTCTCCCCATTCCTAGGCTCCACAGCAGACCCTGTTATCCTAGTAGCCAAGCCATTAGGCCCACTACTTTCAGTGCTCGGAGAACCAGATTCTGCTCTTCTAGTAGCCTCATCGGATGTGGCATGAGTAATTGAATGAGATAATGGTCTTACGGTGTTACCCTGCTGGGACATTTCTTTGGCGACAGGTTTTGGGACGTATCTCTCCATTTCAGCCCTCTTGATTTTTGTCCAACTGCTCTGCACTCCATGCCCTTTCTTTGTCAAGGAAATATTAGTTTCAAGAGTAGTGTTGCGGCTGGCTTCTTCTGACGCCTCATTCTTGTTCTGCAACTGCACAGGTGCCCAGACAACAGCCTCACTGCTGTGGAACTTTTCTGCTGATCTTGATGCTAGTGGGTTTCTAGGCACCCGCCGAGGCTGAGGCTTCCATTGGTTGTTTACTCTATCATGTGCTTCTTCTGATGGTAGAGACCAGCCCTGGTCTGCAGATGGAACAACATCCTGAGAATCTTGAACCTCTCCAGTCTCCCTTGAAATCTGTGCATGAACTGTGAGAACTTCTAACTTAGCTTCAGAAGCATTTGGTTTAACATTTTCAGCAGAAGGTTTTGAAGAATTTGGCACCAACAATGGTAGAGTCCCAGAGAAAGCCTCCTCCAGCTTGTGTTTCCCCTTGCCACTCCTGTTTGTTTTCTTCTTCTGTTGTGGAGAGGGATCATCCATAGTACTGGGGTTACCGGTTAAGATAGACTCACCACTTGAGGCACTCACATTTGTAACCAAATTAGTATGACTTCTTGAGCCTGCAGTGTTTCCTGTTGAAATCACCATTTCACTTAAATTCTTACTTGATGGGACATTCCGCTTTTTTTTATGGTCCGTTTGTTTCTGCTTGGACACAATGCTCTCCTCAACTTGCAGTGCAGTTTTACCATTAGTAACCTCCAAAATATCAACATTCTGTCGAAGTGGCAAAGACAAGTTCTGTGACACAACAGAGTCTTGGGGGTAACACTTTAGAGTTTCAATTGGTATGTCTCCAAACAAAATGGTTGATCCTCCAAGCCTATTGATGCTGTCCTCACTCATCTGAGCAACTGTATTTGAGTTCCGACCCAAGGCAGAGCATGTCGTTTCTATTGAATTGCTTGTATCTGGCTTTGGTGCTGCAGAAGAACGGGAGTCTTCTTGCTTAAGCTGGACAGAACCACTTGGTGGAACAGCATGATCTAACTTTTGTCTTGAATCTTGCTTAAGCTGGACAGAGCCACTTGGTGGAACAGCATGATCTAACTTTTGCGTCGAACTCTCTGCTAGCATCCGCCTGTTCAATTCTTCCAATTTTGCATTTGCCTTCGCCTTCTGCTCTCTTATACGTTCTTCCTCTTCCTTCTGTAGCTGCTTTGCACGTTGGGCTGCAATCTCTCTCATCATAGCACGCTGACAAAAAAGTCCCAAACAGTATAAAAACTCCAAAAATACAAAAACTACATGAGCATACAAAACAGTAGAGAAAAGAAAATAATCTACTCAGTCGACTAACAAGGACTAACACCCCAAATCAACCTGTATTGATCAGCATCCCCTTGGTCATTGGATGTTGCCCAATACATGACTGAGTTTCAAGTTGACTCATGAAATCATGTATTATTGAAGAATCTACCTGTGCATCATAATTGGTTATATCGAAAGTGGATGTTGCATGTTCTCCTCCAGCCTTGCCTTGAAGGTTTGAGTTGGACCTCTCAGAA
This sequence comes from Platanus orientalis, assembly GCA_025762735.1. Classification (NCBI taxonomy): domain Eukaryota; kingdom Viridiplantae; phylum Streptophyta; class Magnoliopsida; order Proteales; family Platanaceae; genus Platanus; species Platanus orientalis. Next base: position 17,223 of record JAOXJP010031671.1, on the reverse strand, counting down.
GCTTCTTGAGAAGCATGGAAGTCTTGCACATTAACATCAGAGGTCTCAGTGTTAGCAATTGGAACTACAGTCGAAGTCTTTGCAACAAGAGGTTTCTTTCTCCACTCCTCACCCTCCTGAATATTAAACCTTCCCTTACCTCGGTCTCCCACTCTACCTTCCACCCCAAGCATGCTCTTGTGAATCTGAGCACGAGTCTTTTCCTCAATCTCAGAACTCAACATATTGCCAGTAGAAGCTTGCGATCCACAAACAGACATGGAGACTGCTGTTCCACTAGGAGCTGCCAGGTCAAGGCTCTTACTTCCCGTATAAGTGCCCACTTCATGAGATGAAGGATTAAGCATCCCTTCATTGTAAGTTTTTTCGGCACATATCGCAACACCACCTGCTTCATTGATAGAATGGTTGACATTAGCATTCACAACCCTGAAACGTTTCATCTTCTCATTGCTACTTGAAACAGCCCCAACATCATATCGGCCATCAGAAATCCGAGCTTTGGTATTTAAACCCTGTATTTTGTCTATGAGAGTGGGATTTCTTTTAGTAGCCGATAATAATTGTGGAACCCCTCCTGAAATAGCCGGAGTTTCTGGCTTCTTCACCACAATGTCAACAACTGCCTTGTGACTGCTCATACCTTCAGGTATCTTCACACTGACAGGGATTGAAGAACCTTCACAAATGTCAGTGGATTGAGAAGATGATATTCCACTTAATGCTGTTTTTGGTAAATCTGCTGCATCTTTTGTACTGTGATCTGTTCCTCGGTCATTCTCCCTCATTGATGTTCTTGGTTCGTGCCCTCTTTCAAGATGTGGTGCATTAATTGTTACATCATGATCCCTCTTTTCTTCTCCTTCTTTTTCATCCCAACCATCATGTTGCTTCAAAAGGACCTTGTACGGTCCCCGTTGGGTACCACGAGACTGACCAGCTTCCACCTGCTCCTTTGTCATTGCTGTGCTAGCAGAATCATATCCACCAGACATGGAATGGAGATTACCAGAATCAGGACGGAGGTTATGGTTTGGGTATCCATTATAAACAAAAGGACCAGCTGCCATTCCTAAAACAGGAGCATCCCGTTCACTGGAATTGCAGAAACCCACACATGGAGGACCATAATAGCCCTCATAGGGCACCATACCCTGGTAAACACCTGGCCTAACTGGCATTATAGGACGGATGTAAGATTCAGGCATCTGAGGCCGGTATGAGTCTCCATTTTTTGGGTGATACCCCCTTGGGGGAACAGCTCCTGGTCCTGGAACTGGCTGTGAATTGGCTAGAGGCCTAGCTGGAACCTGTGGATGATAATAAGTAAATGGTTCATGGGGATAGCTACCAGGAGGGCCTGGTGTTCCATACAGGGGACCACCTGGAGGTCCTCTATACCAAACACCATCAGAAGTGTGACATACAGGAATACCATGCCAAGGATCAAGATGTTGAATTGGCATATTATTATTGGGAAATGAGTGGCGATCCCTCTGCCACTTCTCCATGCTAGGCGGGGGCCCATCTCCAACATAAGATGAACTCTCTCTTTTCCATGCATTTACCATTCTGCCCTCTGAGTTTGCATCTATGTGCTCATCTTCTGAAATACAAGACCGCAAGTAAACACCCATTTTATATGAGAACGCTACAATCCAACAATTTAAAACTCCAGATCAATATAACTGGTTGAATGTAAAACCATAAAACCTGAGCATGTGCACACCCACCAGTAAGAGAAGTTCCTGGACTATCTTTCAGTGTTGCTAATCTGCCAGAAGCTGACACAGGACGGCCCTGAGAACTGTGACCTGCCATGAAGTGTTGATCACACAATCAAGAATCTGAAATAAAATCCATATATGATATAACTATCTTCACAATGTTTTTTTGGGTTATCTTCACAATAAGTGTCAACTGCGATGACATTGATAGGCTATGTAACAAATAATCAAACTATCACAGAATTCAAAGGACTGAAGTTTGACACCAAAGAGTTTACTCTCTTTGGGAAATGGGAAGGAACCTTCCATCAGACTGGGATATAACACACAAACACGGTTGCCCTGGAAATCCCCACAAAACAGCATGTGGGATGCGTATAATTATGTAATAATACTGAAAAACATACATTCAAGACACTGTAAACTTAGGTCATCTTTGCATCAAAGATTGAAATTTACTTACAGATAAAGATGGAAATTTACATGTTGGGATAAGGCTGTTGTTGTTGTGGCTGTGAATACCAAATAATTAGTTTACAATTAATGCAAAAGAACAATAACAAACTCAAGGAAGAGAGGGAGTTGGTTTGGGATCCTAAGGAAGTTTGTAGAGGTCATGGGTTAGGCATTTGTAAGTCCATTGTTAAAGGAAGAGAGGAATTTAGAAAATTCATCAGTTTTTATCTTGGTTCTAGGGAGGACATTAAGTTCTGGGAGGACCTTTGGTGTGAGGATGGGACCTTTAGGAGAGGCTTCTAATAAATTGCTCTCTCAGCATTGAACAAATCCGGGACCATTGCTATTGGTGAAGGCATTTGTGCCCCATTTTAGAGAAGTCTAAATGATTGAGAACTGAGGGATTACTTGAGGCTTCTCAACAAGTAAGAAGATTTCCATCTTGACCGGTTATAAAAGATATGTGGTCCTGGATCAAAGAAAAGAAAGGTAGTTTTTCAGTCAAATCCTTTTACTCGTCTTTGGACAGCTCAGTGAATGTTTCTTCTCCTCATAAGACCGTGTGAAAATCAGGTTGCCCTTCAAAGGTGGCCTTTTTTATTTGGAATGCTTACAAGATTCTTACGGTTAATAACCTACCAAAAAAAAAAAGAGGTTGGAGTTTGGTAAATAAATGTTTTATGCATCTTTTAGAGGAGGAAAATGTAGATCATCTTTTTGCTCACTGTTTCACAGTCCGTAAAGTCTAATCTTTCTTCTTTGCTAGGGTGGGGGTTTCTTGGGTCTTCCCTTCCAAATTCAAAGATCTAATCTCCAGGTAGCATTTTGTTCGGAGGGGGCCTAAGAGTTTTAGAGTCTTTTTCCTGGTGCCCTTTGTTGGTGCATTTAGAAGAAAAGAAATGGCAGATGTTTTGAGGGTTGGTACAATAGCCATGAGAGCCTCTTTTTCTGTTTTGAATACACTTTTCAAGTGGTATTCCCTGAAAGAGGAGTTCAATAAGGTTTTATGGATTCTTTGTGGCAGAGAATGACTGATTTTTCTTTGGGTTTTGTGGGTGTCTTGTCTTCATTTGTTTTTGCTTTGCTTTGTTTATTTCTTCCCATCTCTGGTTCACTTTTTTTATAAACTTTGTGTTTCTTGTTTTCTTTCATTGATGAATTGGATTGCTACCTTTCCAAAAAAAAAATCAACAGAACAAAACAAACAAAAACAATAACAGACTGAAGTTTTCCTCCCTCGTAACTACGATGCAACATTGCAATACAAATTTCCAATACTTCTGATATCCTGTTGCGATAATTTAAACATAGAATGATATCTCAAGAATTAGATAAGTCAAATAAAATTTAGCCGAGAAGAATTAGACAATTTAAACATGTCCTGTTGTGATAAGTCAATATGACTAAACCTCAATAATGGTTGTTTAAATACAGAGAATGATATCTCAAGAATTGTCACAAAGACCACATCTCATTAAAAAAAAATCAAACTACATGCAATTAATTAATCCAATCAAAACAAGAGAACATAAGCACCTTGTCGCTCATGGCTCTCGGTATTCTTTTCAGAGCCAAGCGTTGGAAAATCACCAGAACTCAGAGTAAACCCATTGAAGGATGCAGCTCTCTGCATGTAAGTAAATGACTAAAGTAGGTCAGGCCACCAGGATCTAACACAACAATCCACAGAAGCAAACTACGGTAATAAAATAGTGTATATGATATCACTAAACAAAATAAGATGCTAATTAGTACCATAGATTTCACAAATTAGCATAAGATAATAATTCTGACATACAAAAAGTTAGTTTTTTTTTCACTGTATTTATGGTTATTAGAAATAAAGAATAAAAAGTGAAGTCAACTAGAAGACAAATACCAATTGTTCTGCAGTTCCCAATGCACCCCATGCAGCTGACTTTTCGGGAATGGATTCGGCAAACCGGGATAACTGAGAGCTACCAGGTCTTGTTTCAGCACTGCTAGGACGCATTGTTGCCATCGATGTATTATTTAATGCCGATACCCCAGACGCAGATGATGGCCGAGAATTTGGACCCCAGGTATTAGATGCAGCAGGTTCATGAGATCTATCACTACCAGCTGTTGATGGTCGAGTGCCACTTCCTCCAGATGAGGGGCGACCACTAAGCCAACTTGGAGAACCAGTAACTCCATCAGTACTAGGAGGCGATAATGCGGGGGAACCCCATGCATTTGGAGCAGAGGAAGATGAACGGCTGCCCCAGCTAAGCGTACCCCTAACAAGCACACCAAAAAATCATTCATGCAAACATTTAAGAGTGTGTGTGTGTGTATAGAGAGAGAGAGAGAGAGAGAGAGATCAAATAAAAAACTATGTACTTGGCTTATTTTCACCATTTAACCATGAGAAAAAAAATCATTTTATTGGCTGAACTACTGTGAAAAAAATTAAGAAGGATATGAAACAAAATGATAGCAAAAGGTACGAAGACATTAAAAAAATGAATAATTTAGAAATATATAATGACCCGAGCAGTGTAAGCATGAACTCACTTGGGGACAATTTCCACCTTCGGGTCCAGACCATGGTTTTCCAACCTTGAGACAACAGATAGCAAAGGGGCAATTAAGAAGAAAAACAAATGGAGCTAATTAGTACATAACATTGAGTAATTATTCTTATCATCGTTCTTAAAAGGAAAGTGAATACCTTTGACTAGGTAAATTAACAGGCTTTGGGACAGCAACTTTTCCCAAAACTGTCATGCCCCCTCTTCGTGCAGAAAGAAACCTACAGCAATGTTAACATGATAAGATAACACAGCACAAGAATGTGGATGAATGTTTGGGGATGAATTTGTGTGTGTGTGTGTGTGTGTGTGTGTGTGTGTGTGTGAGAGAGAGAGAGAGAGAGAGTCAGTCTGTATAATGCTTATGAGATAATATGGATTCATATGTTTTCTTTACTCATGTTAGATCCCTAGGAGGTCACCATCGATACATTAGCACCAAAAATTCTGAAAAAGACCAGCAAAAAAAATCTCCTATTGTATAAAAGAGATCCTTAAAAATCGATGACATTCTATACTAATACCCCATCCATTGCAAGGAGAAATAATCAAAATCTTAAACAATTTTAAAAAGTGCAGCTAGATACAGGAATGTCAGTATTCCATCCTCAATTATGAGAGATAATAAAGCATTCAAGAAATACTTTGAAACATAGTCTGACCAAGGTTTACAATGATATTTTGCTTGCAAGATTATGGAATAAATTCACTTCCATCCCTCAGCTGGTCCTTTTCTTCTTCTTCTTTTTTTTTTTTTTTTTTGATAATTAATGCATAATATTATTAAAATATTGAAAAGGGAAAGAGATAAAGAGGATCAACTGAAATTACAAATTACAATTAGAGGGAATTCATTCCCGATGAAAGGCGAGTCTAAACCTACTCCCCATTTTGCAAGAATATCCGCTTGAGAATTTTGTTCCCTAGGTCTGTGAGTGAATGAAGCATTCAACTCATGCATAAGATCTCTAATTTCAAGTATGATTTGAGCTAGTTCACAAGGGCCCCAACTTTTAAGTTGCCCCCAACTGATCACCGTTGACGAGTCTCCTTCTATAATGTTTCTAGATAAACCCATGGCCTTCTTGAAGGCCTCTTAGGCATGCAATTGCTTCCGCCATAAGTGAGTTGCACACCCCTAATGAGCCAGCCAACACGCAAACCACTTGATTGTTTCCATTACGAAATATGCATCCAAAGCTGGTGAAACCCAAATTACCAACAAAAAAAACCATCAAAATTTGCTTTAATCATACCAGCTGGGAGGTCCATTCCTTTAGAGAGGATGTAGTTTGCTGCCCATTTGGAGAAATTATGAAATGCCAATTTAACCAAATGTCATTGATAGAGTATCCACAATATTCTTCCAACGCCGCCATCCAACTAGCAATATTGCACAAATATTGAGTATGATTGCACCCACCGGCCTCTTTTTGTCCTCAAAGATTCTTCTATTTTGTTCCTTCCAAATTCCCCACATAATACCATGGCAAATTCTTAGCCAAATATCCATTGACCTAGTCCTGAGGAATCCTCCATTCCATTGAGTCATGAGCTCCACCATATGTAATGGCATTACCCAATTCACTTGCATTTAAGATAGGGAAAAGTCCATATTCATCTCAATACCAAACAATGTATCAGCTGGTCCTTTGAAACAAAATATATGTCAATAATAACAGCAGTGTGCAGCATGATGTGGGAACAAGGTCCCTGAGAAAGAAAAACCAGCAGCATTGTTGATGTAAGACCAAGGCTCTAATCTAATGTTTTAATAGAAGAATCTGCAGTAACAAAAAAACAAAGAATAGAACTCGATACCAAACAATGTATCAGCTGGTCCTCTGAAACAAAATATACGTCGATAATAACAACAATGTGCAGCATGATGTGGGAGCATGATGTGGGAACAAGGTCCCTGAGAAGGAAAAACCAGCAGCATTGTTGATGTAGGACCAAGGCTCTAATCTAATGTTTTAATTGAAGAATCTGCAGTAACAAAAAAACAAAGAAAGGAAAAACCAGCAGCATTGTTGATGTAGGACCAAGGCTCTAATCTAATGTTTTCATAGAAGAATCTGCAGTAACAAAAAAACAAAGAATAGAAAAAGAAAATAAGACATCAAATAGAGTCACACCAGTTGCTTCCTAGAAATCGCACCTAGCTTTAAAAGCAAGACACCTTCAAAATTCTGATGTTACACCAGAGACAAAGCGGTGTAGGCCTTGAAAATGTATTCAATAATCAATATTTAACTCATTATAATAAAATTCTGAGTTTTTTTTTTTGAAAAGATAAAGTAATTTATTAAGAGTGAAGAAAGAGGAAGGATACTGTACAAGGATTGCCAAAGTACGAGCAATGCCTTGGCATGAAAAGCAAAGAAACAAACAACAAAACACCGACTCCCCCCTCTCCTCTAATGATGGAAAATCAGGGAATCCAAATCAAAGATCCAAGATGAAAAAGACTAAAAACTTCTAGATGACTCAACAGATAACCATTAAAAGATCTTGCCGAGCACAAAGTCCACTAGTTTGGCAATAGGGGCTGAGATTCCATTGAATGTTTGCTGATTATGCTCCTTCCAAATTGTCCAGAGAGTTGCTGGCGGGATCAACTTCCACACCAATGGACCAAGCTGATTAGCTGTCGGAATAGGTTAGAAAGGCCAGCAGCTCAGGAGATCTCTCAATGAGCCCGGAAAAACCCACTAAACTTTAAAGTGCCCTACAATGCGGAAGGAGATGATTGACCAATTCATTCTCACAGCCACACATGCAACACCGGTTCAGAATAATGATGTCTCTCCTAATGAAATTGTCCAAGGTTAGGATATGATCCCACCACACCAGCCACATGAAGAATGATATCTTGGACAAAACAAGATTGCTCCAAATAAATCGAGCCAGAAAATAGCTAAATGGGCGGTTGATTTGGGTGGTGAGTATAGATCTAATGTAATGCCGGACATTCCGGAGTAAAGCCTTAGGGCCTCTCCTTGGTTGTTCTTCTCCTCTTTACCCTTATTTTTTTAATAAAGTCGTTATTTATCCACACAAAAAAAGTCAGTCCTTTGTTTTCCCCTCATACTAGGTTTACATTCGACCTATCCCCATCTTTTTCACATCGCCTCTAACAAGAATGCAATGGTAGTTGACATCCTTTCCTTCAATGAGCATGGCCTGTCTTGGAATCTTTCTTTCTCTAGGGACCACTCTTCGCCCCCCCCCCCAATATTCCATTAAAGTGTGGAATCCTACTGCTCCACCTTGGGTCAAGGCCTTTAATTGGATTGCTTCCCTTGGGAGGCAAAACACTATGGATATGCTTCAGCGAAGGCATCCTTATATGGCATTGTCCCCCTCAATTTGTTGTCTTTGTGGCAAGAATTAAGAAAATGGCAACCATATTTTTATACATTGTCTTATTACTAGTAGGGTGTAGAGTTATTTCCTGGATGGTCTTCCTTTATGCTTTGTGATGTCGGAATCCATCAATGATGTTTTTTTGTCATTGGGAAGGTGTTCATGGTTAACGTGAAAAAATGTTCTTCAAAGCTCTGTTGCATGGTGTTGTGTAAGGCATCTGAAAGGAAAGAAATAGGAGAATCTTTGAAGACAAGAAGAGGGAGCAATGGGAAGTGATTGACTCAATCCTTTGTGAGGTAGGCTCGTGGTTTCTAATGAAGAAAGAGTTTGTTGACTTTTCTTTAAATGATTTTTCGAGGATTAGAGTCTTTGCATATTGTCAAACTCACGTCCCGCCCCTATTATTTCATCTTCTTAGGTGCCCTCACTGAGAGGTAAAGTGAAAGTCAATTTTGACAGTGCTTCTTCTGGCAATCCAAGGCCTATTGCTTATGGTTGCGTAGTGCGAGATTATCAAGGCACCATTATTCTTGTCAAAGGAGGTTCGATTGGTATTGCTGATGCTATTGAAGCGGAAATGATGGGACTACTTGTAGCTCTTCGTATGCTCAAAGAAAATAATTTTTTGGACTGTTCAGTGGAAGGGGACTCTAAGACAATGTTCAACTGGGGGGAAGGGAACGCAAAGTGTTCTTAGAGATTGCATCATCCCATTTGTGAAGCACGAAATCTCTTGAAGGAGCTTAAATCGAAGTTAATTCATATCCCAAGGACTCAAAATGATCTAGTGGATAAGCTTGCTAAATGGGGTGTTAAATCAACATAATACATTTTTAGGGGATCATCTTCCTGATTGTTAGTCCTTTTTGTTTGCCTTTGTTTGTTTGGCTAGCTTTGTCCAAGCCCTGTTTGTATATCTTGAATTTTATACCCTTTCTCTTCTTTTATAAATTTTTTTTTTTTTTTTTGATAAATAAATGTTAGTGGTTAATTTATTACTAGGTGAAGACGGGTTTTGAACCCAGGTCTGTGGTACAACACCCACAGACTTTACCAACTTAGCAAGTTTGCCACCTTTTGAAAGATAACTCCCTTTCCAACTTAAAAACCTTCTTTCTAATCTTTCAATGAATAGATTCCAAATGGCCTTTGAGGATGATTTTGCCCCCAAGGGGAGGCCAATGTAGGTAGTTGGAAGGGCTTCCATCTCGCACCCCATTATAGACGACAACTCTTCCAAATTGGGAACATCCCCAACTGGGAACGATTTAGACTTTCTTAGATTCACCTTTAACCCCAATACAGTCCCCAAGATGAGAATGATGCATCTCAAGTTGCAAAACACCTTTGGGCCATCATCGAGGAGAAAGAGGGAGTTATACGCAAATTGGATAAATGGGATCCTTGGGCCCCTTAGAGAGAACCCTTCCAACATCCCGTAATTTTACCACCCTGCTAAGAAGCTCCACAACTATAATGAATAGGTAGGGAGAGAGTGGGTCACCTTGCCTAAGGCCTCTATTGTCCTTGAAAAATCCTTTTAGGAAACCCTTGATCATATTCAAGAAGGACGAGGAAGAGACAAATTTCCATCCAATTCCTCCACCGTTGTCCAAACCCCATCTTTTGCATGACGGAATCCAAGAAAGGCCAAATCACATGGTCATAAGCTTTCTCCAAGTCAATTTTGCATATTACCCCTGGTTTGTCAACTTTCAGTCTACCATCAATGCACTCATTAGCCAACAAGGAACAATCCATTATCTGTCTACCCAAAACAAAAGCATTCTTGTCTTGGATATCACAAACGGAAGAATGATCTTAAGACGAAGAGCAAGGATCTTTGAAAAAAGCTTGTAAAGACAAACCACCAAGCTTGTAGGTTGAATGTCCTTGATATCAACCACCTCCTCCTTTTTCGGGATTAGAGATATGAAAGTAGCACTAAGGCTCTTGCACCACTGATCCTTTGAGAAGAATGCTTGTAAGGCCACTAAAGCGTCAGGGCCTACTACATCCCAACAATCCTTCAAGAATTTGATAGGGAATCCATCAGGACCTGGGGCTTTATCTTCCTCCATGCTTTTTAAAGTTGCCATCACCTCATCCACCGAGAGATGATGGAAGCCCTGAATAGCTTTCACATTCCAAGCTCTCCAAATCCCACTCTAACTAAGCCTCTTAAAAAAATAAATCTCTAAAATAGTTAATTTTCGTCACAAAGTGACACCATGGCAGTATTTTGGCAATAACTTTCCTAAATCACACTAGGGATTCTCAAGATTTGTCCTTCTAAGATAAGTTTCTTTATGTGGACTACGTATCTGGAAAAAATTCTTACCCTTGATCATTAAAAAATGAGAGGTTGAAAATTAGCAAATAGATGTGTGATATGCTTGGGGATGAGGAGATGGTGAATCATCTCTTTATCCATTGCATTGTGACTTGTCAACTTTGGCACTTCTTTCTCCTTCGCCTGAATGTTGCTTGGTCTTTTTACTTATTCTATTAGGGATTTTGTCTGGTTGGGGGTTGGGGGAGTTGGTGGATGGTCCTAAAATCTTGTGGCCATATCTTCATGGGGCTCTCTGCGAGGATATTAGAAGGGGGAGGAACAAAAGAATCTTTGAGAGTGTCTCTTTGCCTTCAAACGGCCTGATTGTCTCGGTTTTTAGATTGTTATCAGAGTGGCTCTTGATGTCCAGGAATTTTGATGTGGGGATTTAAGAGGAGTTTTGGGATAATGTTGTGTAATCTTTTAAGGTCTTGTTGTTTCTTTTCCTTGTTTTCTCGTCACCATCCTGGTGACGCTTTGTCTGTTGTTCTCTTTGCTGTTTTTTTATTTTAATATAATCCTACCATTAAAAAAAAGCGATCATAAACTCACTGAAAAAGGTAGCTGAATAACCTTTCAAATGACACCAATATCAATCCAAATAGATAAGTTTTGTTCTCCCAAAATAAGGCCTAAAGAAAAATGATAGAAATAGACCTACCTATTCTATTTGGAAATAATATAAACCCCAAAGTGATTGACAAGAAACTAACCTAGATTAATCTATAACGGACAAAATAAAAATTACTACCATACAATAATATTAAACCCAAATACCAAAAATTCCCCACCATAAGCTCATCAAATTTGAGTGTGGACTATTTCTTGCTTTGCATCAATTGTGATTGTGCTTTGCACCATCAATGACAAACTTGATAACATGAAACTGAACCCAACTCATTTAGGTGGCTCTCCAAATATCCTAAAAATTTTAATTTATCAAAAAACATTAAGTTTTATCTTGACCCATGGTGAAAAATACGGGCGTTCTTGTCTATGTGTGTGTGTGTGTGTGTGTGTATAGGTGTTCTTGCAATAATTTTTTATGGAGAAGGCAAGTCACATTCATCAATGTTATGTTCTTGTAAAATCTTAGATTCTAAACAGAAGTATTTGATCCTTGGGCTGACCATGAAGTAGCTGGCATCCCCATGGGTGCAGTAAGGACCCAATACAACTTTCTCAGAAATCTGTAATCTGTACAATTAAGTGGATACAAACAACTAACTGCATTACTCTCAACTTGAAAGTAAAAGTGCTAAAATTTTCAATGAATTGAAGTCAACCGATGAAACAAAGAACAGCCATAACCCAAAGTTTCATACAACCACTCATGCCAGCAATCAATAGAAGGACCATGTTGATTGAAAATGAAATGTGCCAAAAAATAGTATGGTGCAGACATTGAAGGCCAAGTGAGACCCACACGTAGCTTGGAGGGGTTCACACATGGTGACACACAAGAAGACACACGGAGGAGTGTTTTTGCTACATCAATTGAAGCTCAAGTTGCTGATTAGAGTTTTAATTAGAATTATTTTACTGTTTTAGTTAATGTCTTATGCTTTATTGGAGGCTTTGACATAGTTGGCATATCAATTAATGTTTTTGGGTGTTTTTGAGAGTCTTCTATAATTCAAATAAAGAGTGGTCAATCACTATGACGGGAGGCCACAATTTTGATGTTTTTAGTTTCTATTCTTTTAGGTCTTTTTAGGAAGTTTGCTAATAGGAATCTTTTATGTCTAACTTTCTAATTAGGATAGTTTCTTTTATTTTGAACTTAGACTCTTTAAATAGAGGGGTTCCCATTGTAATCGACTATGATATGACGAATAAAAAAATTCTGGTTTTGGATCCCATGATTTGGGGTTTCTCTTTCTTCAAGTCTTGTGCCTAGCTTGAAACCCAAGGAAGGGATTTCCAAGGGGATCATGTGTAGGGATTACTCACACAGGTACTTTTCTAGTATCCCTCTCCTTCTTTCTTCTTCTTCTTTTTTTTTTTTTTTGATCGATAAAGAAAATTGCATTAAGAACAAGGGAACCCACAAGTAGTACAATCCCACCCAACGTAAGGGAATAGAAGGGCATTCCAATCGAAAATCCAAGAGGCAAAATTATAATCAGAAAAGGGGGGAAGATGAGATAGCCATCGATATAAAAGAACCACCGCACGACCTTTAATCTGCTGCATGGAGGTGGACTTTCATCGAAGATACGGGCATTCCGTTCAGACCACAATGACCAACAAATCACATGAAGGGAGCACTGCCACATGGATTTTCCTCAATGGGACAAGCCAATCTGCTTGCCTTGGAACCACGCACAAAGGAACTTGGGAAAGGTTTATGGGCAAACCCATTGGACCCCAAACCTTTGGAGAAATTCACCCCATAATTCGTTGGCTACACTACAATGAAGGAAAAGGTGGGCAGCGGTCTCTTCCAAATTCCAATTGCCTACAAGGGCTGCACCTATTAGCGATCTGGAATCCTTTCTTTTGAATATTGTCCATGGTTAGAACTTTACTGTAGTGAATCAGCCATAGGAGGAAACTTGCTTTGGAAGGCATTTTCAATCGAAAAATGTCCTTTGGTGGGGCTTCTAAACCCAATGGATGTCGCAGGACACTGTGCATGGTCTTTACTGAGAAGATATTGGATGGGCAAGGTTGCCAAAGTCTGACATCTTCCTCTGACTTCTCTTCTTTATTTCCCTTCTTTCTTTATTGTTCCTTGCTGTTTCCTGCAATCAGCCATGTTTTCTCCCATTCTAACCCACTGATTTGAGTTTTCTCTACAGAGAAATCAAATCCCACACTTCCCTAACCCTGCGGCTACACTATTGTCCCCTACCCTTTTGATTTTCCCCATCAAAACCTACGTTCTTTACATTTTAGACCTGCAAACCTTCTCCTTCACTTCTCCCCTGTTTGATGTCATTAAGAAATCATACAACCACCAAACCCTAACCTTGAGGCACCCTAAGATTCACTTTTCCCTGAAGTTCTGATTTGAAAATTAAATTTCTCCTTCACAGATAACATAATCTAGCCAGTAATAACATTCCTTGAGAGTTCTTACAAGCTTTCTATCAAGAGAACTGATCTCTCACTTCAAGTATATCCTGCGGCTCATGAATTTGAAGAGATTATTCAGGGAACAACTCAGAATATTGAGATCTCCCTGATCTGTTCCTTGCGGCAGTGATGCAGCAGCCTTGCTTGCAATGGTTAGGGAAGAACTATCTTTTATGGAAGCTCAAACCTAGATTTCTTGCTGCCCACAAGTTTAGGATTAGTTTTCTTTAAGTTTATTCATGTTTTATGGGTTTAGGGGGTTAATTTTCACATGATAAGACCATAGAGCCATGGGGGAGGGAGTTATTTGCAATTTGTAGAAGTTAGAAGTTTTTATTTATTTATTTTTGAAGGAATTTTCTCTGCTGGCCGTACAGCCCTAGGCAAAGGGGTATTTTGGTCCAAATTAATGTAAAGCCTTATAAAAGGCCTCTTATGACTCCTTGTATGACAATTTTTTGGAATTGAATAAAAATTTTGAAGCATTAGAAGCCCACAGTTGGACTTGGCATCTCCTCCTACCTCTCACAGCTCCACTTTCTCCTCTCTACTTTCTCTCTAATCTCCTACACATTTCCCACTTCTCTTTCTTTCTTTTCTTCTCTTTAAAATCTAATTTTCTGCCCTCCTCCTTTCATCATCCTTCTACATCCCTTGTCATCTTTACATATTTTTCCTTCTTCTTTATTCTTTTTCTTTACTTTTCTTAAATTTTCTGTGTGCATAAAATTTTCCAGCAACTTATCTTTTCTAATTACTTTCATCCTTTTCAACCAAAACCCAGTTCCTTCTAAACCCAAGCCCTCCATACCCATCTAAACCTATCCCTACAACTTTCCCCAATTTCCCAAACCTAGAAAACCTTTTCTTGAAATTTTCCCCAATTTGTCAAAAACCCTAATCAAGAAACCCATCCTTTTTTACAATACCATCATAGACCCAATTTTCTTTTCATAAAACCCTTCCCCTACCTAAAATGGAGGGGGCAGCTGGATGTCCCATGGTGTACCCTACTTTCTAGGGTTTCAAATTAAAAATCACCCAATTTGGGGATTTTCGGCCACTTCTAAATTCTTTCTTTCTTTCTTAATTTTTTTTCTTCAATTTCTTTTAATTCTCCATTCCTTTTATCTAATTGAAGCATCTGTGATTTGATTTACTTCATTCTTCCATTTATTTGATAAAGACTTGATTTCTTTAATTGTTTCTTTAAATTTTCAGCATAAATTAATTTAAAGAATCAATCTGTATTGCTTCAATATTTTGTTTAGGTTTTGATCCATTAATTCTAAATCAGGCAGTAGTGGTGTGGAAGTTCCTGGGTGTGTGAGTGATCGTCTGGATGATTTCTCTATTGAGGCAATCTGTGGCAGCTCCTGTGTTACTCAAATTGGAAAGGATCATGACGTGAAGATTGCAGCAGCCTGCTAGTATGTTCTGATTAAAGACCTCCGGTATTCCATCCCACATAAACTTGCTGTATCTGATTCTTTAATCAGTATTATAGTCAGATTACTTTTAGCCATAAAATAGCCTTCTGTCCCAGTCCTTTCCTCTGTTCCAGAACAGTGAACCACATCCCTGATTTGAGTAGCTTTTATCAGATCCATAAGTGCCCTGTTTTGACTCTTGTTCTGATCCTAACCAGTCCACCAAAAGCCCTATACAGCCTACTATTCTTAGCCTACTGTTCTGATCAAAACCCCAGCCTGTAACTCTGTCAACAGATTAGAAATTCCAGTCTTAACTGTGAGTATTCTTCCACATAATGAACCAGCCCTTTATTTCTTTGTTTTAATTCATCTGTGGGACTGTTTTGGGAAAATGTACTGCTGTTATTTGTTCTGCTACCCATCAGGATACCACCAAGCTTTCGGGCATAACTAAACAACCTTTTGAATTTGCTGATTTCATATATATGTTGACCTGCTGCATACTATCTGAGTGTTAAGGCCTCTGATTTGGGATTATTAAGTAATCTATTGACTCTGGTGGGATTCATATAATTTGGGGTTAATTCGATATAAATTGAGTAGGGAATCTGCCCTAGCCTTTGTGGGCCCATAACCGGCAGCCAAACAGCCCCATCTCTAGGCAGTCCTGCATCATAGTAATAATGATGGTTTTTCAGACTTTTGTACCTGATGCATGGATTTCATGCAGAACAAACATTATGGAGAATACCTGGTAAAAAATATACTTTTCAGTTAACATGCTAAACTATAGAAGAACTAGGCGATTAATTGGAATCCCAATACAGATGAACTCAGGCTCAACTATCTCAGGGAATAGCACAACCATGGTATTGAGAATGAAATAGTGGAGAACTGAAGGCTCCAGAAGAAAGAATGAAATAATACCTTCGCTCTCCACTCAGCATACTTGAAGCCATAGTTCAGTTGTAGTTGCAAGGTCATCCAACCACCTAAGGGAAAAATGAGAGTGAGATCCATCAGCCAATCAAAACGGAAGCTATTTAATCTAAATACTAACCAAAAAAAGTTCAATTCTTTAAGGAATGCACAGACACAACAAATCCAATACATTTCAATGACAATCTAATATTTCCATCAAGAAGACTCACCCTCACAGACCAGCCTACACCTGGGCCAAAACCCAGGAGGTTTGAAGATGGACATGAGGTCCATTGAGTCGGGAAGACTTACAGGTTGATTTAAGCTCAACTAAGCCCACCCTTTTTAGAATAATAATCAGAACCCATTGAATATGCTACATAAATTATAATGAAGAAATTAACCTCACAATAGTCTTTGAATAACCAAAAGTATTTGAAAAGGAAGTTCTACTAAAACTCACAAGGCACGTTAAAACTTTAAAATGTAGAGAAGTTGGATTTTATTTGAGACAAAATGGTTTTTAAGAATTCTGATTAATAACTATTAAGTTCAATTAATTTAGTCTAAGAAATTGAGCAATTGGAAGATAAAATAGAAAGTTATGTTATAGGTTTTTTTAAGTACCCATCCTATGAAAAATAAAATAAAATAAAAATTAGATACTTATATAAAGTAAACAAACTGTTAAAATTAGAGTAAATATTTTTTTATGGTATGGTCAACGACTATATCAATTATTTTTATCAGCAACAATGTAATACAACTAAATTAAGTTCAAATGAAGTGAACACAAATGAGAAGGGAATCCTAGGAGAGGAAGCAAAAGCTCTTGCAAAATTATTTTTTCTTTTAATAGAAACAATAAGTAAAAAATTATATCAATTTTTCATTGTTATTTTCAAGGTCCCAACCAAACAGCCAAAAAAACAGAAGAAGAAGAAGAAAGTAAAATCCTATCATATAAGCAAATATTCTGCACCACAAAATATTTTGCAAATTACGTTCAGCCACAATTCCAGTTCCAAATCACCAATCTTTTCTCTATCGCCTCACCATCGTACCCCAAAATATGCAATCTTTGCAATTGGATCCAAGCAGGAGAAAGGTTGTGTATATCAGCATATGACATTGTCATGCAAGCTATGTGCAATTTTACAAGTTAAAAAAACAATACCCTATAATAGGATATTTCACTAACATCAGTTCACTTTCCATAGCTATGAAATTCTTGATGAAAATTATTGCAGTGGGGAACTTAAGGAGTGGTAGGAAAAGGAGAATCTCGACCAGCTTGATGCATAGGTTTCTTTAAGTGAAATTAAAGGAAAAAACCTATAGCA
>JAOXJP010031660.1:0-16800 GCA_025762735.1 Platanus orientalis | reverse complement strand
GGGATTTTTAGTGTTTTTCACTCTTTTGACGACTAAGAACTCAACTTTTAGAGAGAGAAGATGGAGAAGGAGAAGAATATGACTGAAATTCCTAAAAGGGGGTGAATAGGGTATCTACAATTTTTTTTGTTATTTTTTAATGCTAATTAACCCTCTTTTGATTTACTTAATTTTATCTTAATGTGTAAAGAAAATTATTTTAATTAAGTAAATATATTTTTTATGAACTTATCATAGACCATGAGGCTCCATCATACACTATAGTCTGACCTATAGCAGAGCAGGAGCAGGGTTGATAAGTTTCCTAAGGTTGCTTAAATAATCCTTTTATATTAACCTTAGTTAGAGTCACTTCCAATTACCTCACAATATGATCACTTAAGTTTAGTACTTTGAGTAAAGTCCTAAAGTGATTTATAAATACTGAATTGTAAATTCAATATACTTTACAAGATGTTTAATTGAACTTAAATGATAGATTAACCAATTTGCAAATTCACTACGATTTAGATGCTTGTGTTCAAATTTGATATGAAAATTTAGTGTGTTGGGCAATTTAGTGTGTTGAGCAATTTTGCATTGTCAATATAACTATTAATATTTAGGTGGTCAATTCTTTATGGATTGCAAGCCAAATATGCAATGTGCTCAATTAGTCTAAATTGAAAATTCAACCAAGTCCTAGATGATTATGCCCAATTATGCTATGAAAATTAAAGAACAACCACAAAGCATGCAACTACAAAGACACAAATATTTATAGTGGTTCAGCACACCGGTCTTCTTCCACTCTCTAATGCCCACTCTAGGAGTGTGTTGATTTCATTAATAGTTATCTACAAACTATTATAAAGTCCATTAACAAAACCTTACCTCTAGTGTCTTTGGTAGAGGTGATTTTGCACTTAGTGTCTCTGGCAAGTGCTCACGAGTTTGGTGTCTCCAACGAACTTCCAATCTAGCTTTCGGTGTCTCCGGCAAAAGCTTTCATGTTCGGTGGCTCCGGTGAACGTACATAAGTGATGAAATGAATGTAGCTTGGTTGTCGTGCTTAGCCTCTCAATAGATAAATGTGACTATAGTCTTCACACTAGTGTAGAGAGCTCTTTTTGAGATTACCTAAGTAGGGTTCTTGCTCTCTAATGTTCCTTTAAGGGCTATTCTTCAAGTCTTGGATGATGATTGATCCAATCTTTTGCTCTCAAGACTTGTTTGCTCTTCTATTTGATGATTTACCTACCTAGCTCAAGAACATCTCATGTAAAAAGGGTTTTCAAATGATTTTCATGAATAGAATGATTAAGAATGATATAGAGGAGTTGTGGGAGAGTCCTTAAATCATTACATGTTCCAACCTCATATAGGCAAGCCATGGCCTTTTTAAGTCCCCAATGGTTAAAAAATAACATTCAGAATTCTGACTATTGGGACCTCGGGCGTCCGCCATAACTCTCAAGCCCCCTAGATACCCCACTTTAGGTGCCCCCTCTGCTCGCGAGTGCCTGCGCTCCCAAGGTTTTCAGCACTAACACATCAGGGGAAAATGGCTGTAACTTTCTCTAAAAAACTTGAAATCCTTCACTATTTTTTCTGTTGGAAAGTAGACTTATAGATATTTCCATCCATGTATAAATTGTAGTCTAGTTCCAACTAAGGTGATTTAGATATTCCTTGGAAGTTGCCTCAAAATTTACTGACCTAGACAACACTAGTTAGCATAGGCAATTCTTCCCTAGTGAGCCATTTTCATTCTTTTGAGCATTGGGCTCTTTGTGCATTTTGATTAGACCCTAATTAAGTCTTCTAAGTGACTCCTACAGTCAACCATGGTCTCGGGGTTTCATGAGCACACACATACCTACCATTTGATCTCATATACTTGATTTACATTTCTGTGCTTAGAACTGATGTGTTGACTTCCTAGAGGTAGCTTGTACTTGAGACTTGAAATATTTCAATAATGCTTGAGTCTCTTTTGTAAGGTCATTCTGGCTTTGAGTCCATCTTCTTGACGTTTTTCCGAACTCTAACACTTGGACTTACATAAATATATAGTTTACATCATAAAGCCTTATACAACATGACCACTACATGTATACACTTTATTTTGTGCATTTTTGCATGGACATTGACAATACATAAACCTGACAATGACTTGGGCAGGAAATTTTAGCATTTCTTTTAATCACTTGCCTTTTTGACAGGATGGCCCAAGCTCAACCCGAGCCCTGATAAGATTACTAGGGCGGGGCTTGGACCTTAATATTTAAAAAATCATGGATCCAGGCCGAACCCAAAGTGTATGTAGCAAGCCTAGGCTCGGGCCTACTAGTGCCCAGCCCAAACCTAGCCCATTCCCACCCCTAATGAAACCATAGTGAGCCCACATCCATGTGAGGGGTATAAAAAGAAATAAAAAATGTTTTTAACTAATTACTATCTTCTTTTATTAAAAAAAATATATTTTTTGGCCTTTACATAACTATTTTTTTCATATCATTTTAAATTATATAACTATTTTTCAAATATTTTAAAATACTTAATTATTTGGCAAATTGACCAAACTTCATAACCGATCCCGATTTTTGTTGGATCAGCTATGAAGTTTGCTGAATTTGCCAAATAATCAAGTATTTTAAAATATTCAATAAAATGGGGGTATCTAATTTTAAAATATTTAACAAAATGGGTATCTAAAGGGTAAAATAGTAAAAAAAGTCGGTTATCCAATAATAAATTTTTTGGTTACCTTTTACCTTTGAGTTGGATTTCTAGATTTCAGCCGGATGTGAGCCCATGATGCATACAATTGGAGGATTGTGTTTACTTATGGAACATGTACAAGAAGATACCTCATTCAATCTAACATATTTGTTTTCATTCCTAAACTAAACTAAGGAGATCAAAAGATCTATTTTAACCCACTATTTGAATTCCACCACCATTAGGCCTATAAACATAAAGAATTCAAAGCGGATATAGATATATTTGTACTTGTATTTGTTTACTTAACTAAATATCATATGCAAATTCAGATATCGACGGGTATTTAAAAATAAGATCCGTATTCATATTTGTTTACTTTAACAAATATCGGATACGAATCCAAATATATCTGATTACACTTGTCAGAAAATTAAGGTCTTGAGTGGTGAAACATATATTTGGGGTTGAATACATGGGGTGAGGGAGAGAAGTGGAGAGGGATGGGATTGTTACTAACAACAATAAGAAGAGCAGAGATTAGAACACCCTAGAGAAGAAGAAGAAGAAAATGTTGGAGATTATCGTGTTGCTAATTCAAAAATGGAGGTGAAGATGATGATGATTATGATAAAGATTATGAAGATAATAAGGACCTAGTAACTATAAAGATAGAAGATGATTGGTTAGGTTCAACCAAAGAAGGGGAACTGGCTATTGGGGAGGCTTCAACTAAGGGTTTGGTACTAATATAAAGATATTATTCTATTTATCCAATTCTATTATTTTAATGTGTATCATCTTATGTATAATAGATATAATTAAATAATATTTTAATTTAAATGAATACGAATATTTAGTTATATATATATATATATTATTCTTCGTTTATAAGAGAATATTTGTTAAACAAAGTGAATATTTAAACGAATAGGATATAGAAGCTAGATATGAATGCTTAGATGCTGAATGGATAGTCCATGTTGATGTATGTGCATGTAGTTCAAGGCTTCGCAAGCAAAAAAATGGCTCTATCACTTTCTATAATCACCACAACATGTGTCAGTACCCAAATTTTGACTCGGGTCTATAAAGGGAGTCAAATGGTTTCATTACAGCATGGAATAAGACATAGGTCTAGATACCCCTAAACTTTGAATAGGCAGGCATTCTCAATAGACATTCTGGTTGCAAACACAATGAAAGTACTCTAAATCATCAACATCTTATATTTGCCAACCTTTATAAGCCTTCCCACATTGAAGCATCAAAAGGCTGGCAAATTACCATTTTACCCCTACACCTTTAGAAGCCTAAATCAAACCCAATCAAACCCCACTTTCCAACATCTCTTCATCAACAAAGACACCTTGAATTTTTCAACCTTCATAAGCCTTCCCACATTGAAGCATCAAAAGGCTGATAAATTACCATTTTACCCCTACACCTCCAAAAGTCTAAATCAAAGTCCATTTGAACCCATTTTCTCCACAACTCCCCAAAATGCTCTTTACAAGGAAGGCATCCAAGTCTTAACAACTTTTGCAAGGCTTCCAGCATCAAAATCCCAAAATATTGGCAAATGACCATTTTACCCCTACACCTCTAAAAACCTCAAACCACTGACTATGGAGCCCATTTCTTCCAGGATGCTCTAAATCTCATCAACATTCCCATATTGGGGTATAAAAAGGTATAAAATTACCATTACACCCCCACACCCTCAAAATACATCATTTCTCCCTAAAATCGAACATTTGGAAAAACCCTGAAGGCTCGATACAAGTTAGAAACTCAACCAGTTAGTAGCCATACCCTCATAAGCTCAAAATATTCCCCAAAAAAACCCAAAGGTCACAATGTCCTCCAATTACCCTAATTTGTCTCCAGAATACAGCAAATGCACCTGTATCAATCATGAACACTTGATGAGCCCCCAAGAACTCTCTAGAAGTCCAAATCCATTAAGGTCAGGCCCATTTTCTTTATTTTTTTGAGATCTTCGATAAATGCCTGAATAGAAAAACCATTCCTCAAACCCTACAGCACTTATCAACTCAATTCTTCACCAACCCAGGACACATTTATCGATCAGGTGACCTTCCTTTAGAAATCTCCCAGAAATTCACCAAGGACCAAATTCTTTTCCTATCAGGTCCTAGGGCATCACAAATCCAAAGCCTAATCAACCATGATTACAATCACTCTCCATTCAAACCCAGGAAAAACCAATAGTAGATCTAAGCGGTATTTATCCTGGAATAATTCAGGGTTTAGAGCATAACTTTCAGCTCAGGTATCTAATTCATACACAGTCAGAGCCTATGGCTCAAAAATATCAAGGGAAATCTTTCAAATGAAGATTTCAAGAATCAATTTTACCTTCGTACCCTTCTTCCATTGGTACAAGATAATATGAATACATTTGGAGCTAGTTTTGACCCACTTACCTATATCTAATTCTGATTCCCTTAACTCCATTGCGACCAGAATGTTTGAGAGGAGTAAAAACCTATAAACCTTGAAAATCATGGAACCATAGGACCCAAAAAGCAGGCCAAAACTGTAAAGGGGTAAAATCCGGATAAAATATCTTAATTTCTACCCAAAATTCTCCTAAACTTTCTTTTAAACCCTACACCCCCGTTGGAATATTCCAAATGGAGGGTGGACATCTAGGGACCACTCTTCTTAGCCTTGCACCCTTCCCCATGTGCCCCACTCTTTCCCTCACACCCTCTCCCTACATGACATGTGGAATAAGGACCTACCACAATCTCCCTTATCCACACATCCCTCTTCACCTCCTTAGAAGCTTCTAGAAGCAGCCACCTAACCCCTCACCCCCTCCATATATCCCTCACCTCCTCACCCTAACCACACACCCCTAGCCACCTTTCTAGAACTTCCCACGTCATCTCACACATCACCACTCTCCCCACCACCCATTTTTTACCCCCTTCTCTTTTAACCACCTCACCCCTTTCATGCTTATCCCCTCCACATCACCCCCCTCAGGTCCCCACTATAAAAACTCTACCCTAGGTCATGATCAAGGGGAGGCCAACCAAAGAAAAGCCAAAAAAAAGAGAAGAGAGAAAAGAAATAAAAGAGAGAAAAAGAAGAGAAAGAAGAAAAAGGAAAGGAAAGGAAAGAAAGAAGAAGAAGGAGCCAACCCATGGTCAGGTAAGCCCCCTCTCCCCCCTCTTTTAAGCTTTAAGAAACCCCATCTCCATGTTGTAATGGCCCCACCTCCTCTGACTTATTAAGTGAGACATGGGGGAGACAATCTGTCTCCCCCTTTTTCTGTTTTTCTTACATGTTGTAGACTAAAGTAGGCATTTGTTTTTGTTTCCATGCTAAGGTAGGGTCAGTGATTCATATCAGGTGTCACTAACTCTTAGACCCTTCATGTCAAATTGAACCCTAGAAAGTGAGGTCTGGTTCCAAGAATGGACCCCACTTTACTACTTTTTATAGTGTGCTCTTACGCTATTTTATAGAGCCATCCACTTGTCATGATTTTTTGATCCCATTTTTAAAATGATTTATGTTGAAGTATTTAGTCCACTATTTAGTTAACTTATTCAGCTATGTAAATTTTAACTAAAGCCAATTTATCAATTCCTATTATTTTTACTGAATTTTATATTTCAATGCATGTCATGCTATCCAAAATCTGAATTGCAGTAGTTGTCCATATTGTTTGAGCTATAATTCTGTGTAGTGAATCTCTATCTAAAATTTTAACTAAAGACTTATGACTAATCCCTTAACTTCTCTGTAAAATTTGGGGCCCACCTGATCTCTGGAATTTGATATATGGGTCCCATAACCCAGACTTTTTTTGAAAAATCTATGCTAAGTGCACAATGTTTTTCATTTTGGAAAATTCCAAAGGTGGGTCCCACCCACTTCTAGGGGCTGGGGATTTTATAAGTTCTCTTGGGGATGTTACTCACCCCCGTGAAAAATTTCAAGGTCAGTGGACCCCGGAATGCTACCTAAAAACCCAGAAAACAGTCACTGGTTTTCTAAGAAATGAACAGTAAGCCTAATCTCTCACTCTATGAGAGATCAGGCATACCAGAACATAAAATTCCTAAATTATCCTCAATCCTACAGTGACACATAAATGGCCTCTAAGCCCTTAAACATGCTCATACAACAGTCCTAACCTACTGACACATCAGCAAAACCCAAAAAGGGTCCAATTAAGGTAGTGCACCTGATCTTCATCTCTGTGAGAGATCAAGCATATTTGAACTTCAGGCGTACCCTATCTTCCAAGCGTACTCAAGCAGAAAAACCCTAAAATCACCCTTTACCCCACACTAGCCCTTGGATGTTCCCATAACCCCTTAAAAGTGCCCCAATAAAGGTCTCGGCCCTCTAACACATCAACAAAGCCAAAATAGGTTCAAATCAGACAGTACGCCTAATCTCTTACTCTATGAGAGATCAAGCGTATGTGGAGTTCAGGTGTACCTAAATAGAAAGCTTTAAATGGTGTCTCCCAAGGTCTGAACACTCATAAGTGACCTCAAAACTCACACAACCTTAAAGTATGACTTCTATGTAAATTCTAGCAAGGGTCAAGTGGAACCCAATTGAACCTATACGCCTGTACTCTCACTCTATGAGAGATTAGGCATATGTCTTGGAGATCAGGCATACTAACAAAACCCCCCTAAAATCATTCTTTTTATTCATTGCTTAATGAATATAAAACAAATGGTTAGGTTAAAGGAGTCACCTTAAAAATGTGGGTAATTGGGGTGCCTAACACCTTCCCCAATTGCAACCAAACAGCTTACCCGGATCCCTGGAATACCAGACTAATAACAAGAATCAACCCTAGGCCCAAGTGCCTAGCCTGGGCCCTAAAATGCTCGTATCCTCCCTTCCCTTGGAAATGAGACAGGTGTCCAACCCTGCCTGTAAAAACCCGAGTTGGTGGTGACTCTAAACCCTAAGCCCCAAAAGGCCGGACCGGCCGGGCTTCCGTGTCCAAACCCCAAAGTGGGCCGCGGTCTTTCCGCGATGCCCACAGAATGGCGACTCTACTGGGGATTCATTGTTTAACCTCTGAATATATCATTTATGTTTTATTTTCATTAAGTATTCTTGTATTTACATTCTTTATACCAAGCATGTGTTTACATAGACTATAAAACATGTCATTAGTTAGTAGGATATACTTGCATTTGAACAATGTTAAACTTGCATTTTAGGACAGAAAACATGATTACTTTAGTCTCAGGACAGATTGAATTAGTTAGTGGGACCAAGATCCACATTTGAACAACTTGTTTGCTTAAACATGTTTGATTTTATTGTCATTATTCATCATCATTATATTAGTCCATAAGATACAACACATCATTCATATTGCATGAACATCATAAGCCCCTTATCTAGGTTCATTACCCACCAATGGACCAACATTGGCAAACATTTAGGATGGGGGACAATGCTTGAACCGTGGCTGCTACATCAATGTGGTCGGGCTGAGTAACCTAACCCAGTCACTATTTCCAAGATCCAAGCAATCGGGGAGGTGTTTAGACTGGAAAACCTTTTTAGAATCTCTCTAATAAAAAATTTCATACATATCATTCATTTTAAAGTTATGTAGGGTATACTTGAATAGATTGGAGGTCTACAAATAAGACTTATTTGTCGTTGTATTCTACTGCATTGGTTGCATGTGTTAACATTAGAACCAATAATTCATGTCCAACCTTTTTCAAAACAAATAAACAAAATTCTTTATTTTTTATAGATATTTAGGATATTTTCGGATTTATATATATATATATATATATATATAAAATTAATCTTCCCATCTCATCATATATCACAAATCACAAAACCAAATAATAACAAAAAATTCTTTTTATTTCAAGATCATTTCTTTACAAACATAGATACATCTGTCCAAAAAACAAAAAAATATAAATCTCTAGCTAGTAGGGTCCCCTCCACTCCTCTTAGTCAATCTACTCAACAACCCCTTTGAGGGTCTCTGACCTACATGCTTCCTCCCGTAGGTCGATCCCAAACCCCACTTCCCTTTAGATGTAGTCACCCCCTTCCCCTTGTCCAAGAGAGATATTGTCTCTACCATGGGCAAGTCTCTCTCGCTTCTCTGATCTGAAGAGGGTGCTATCTCTACCAATACTAGTGCAGAAGCATCATACCTAATCTTTGGCTCCATAGCAGTGGGGGCATCCTTGACAGTCTCCGAATTTGTACCAACCTCGACCTCTACTGGCACACCCTCTATCCTCTCCAAGCCTGCTGTTGTGGCTGCCCCAGAACTAGTTGGTCCTCGGCCGGTCGTCTATCCCCCCAACTAAAACCAACATTACCCAACAAATTAGAAATAAAAAAATAAAAAATAAAAAACAAATAACAAAAACAAAAGTAAACAAAAACAACGTCAGTGATGCAAGCTAGGTATCTCCTCGTCTGAGAGTTAATCTCCTCCCCCATATCATGACACACCTGCCTCACCAAGGCATGGGACCGAGCCAACTTCTTGAGAGCTCCCATAAAAGCCTCTTGAGGCACCTAAAAAAAGAAAAAATAATTAAAACAAACAAAATAAGAAAAGAAAAGATAAACAAAACAATAAAGCAAACAAAATACCTTAGTCACCGAAGGAGGAGGGATCCAAGCCTCCGATAATGTGCTGTCGGGGAATGGCAGCTCATGTGCCCCACCTCTCACATCAGTCACAGACACCGACATAGGAAGCACCCCCAACAAACTCTCGATCGAGGCTCCCTCACCAGGGGCCTTCCTCTTCCTCCTTCTCCTATCCAGGGTAGGCACCTCCTCCCTTTGGGGCACAGCCTCAGGTTGCCCAACCAAGCCAGCACCAACCTGTCAAACTAAAAAAAGAAATAATTAAAATTAGAAACAACTTAAGTTAAGATAAACAACAAATAAAAATAAAGCAAATAAACTTACCTCCCCACCAACCGGACCTCCCAAAGGTCCGCAAGTTTGAGTGGCCCACCACTCAGAATAGTCCAAGTTAGGAAACAAGTAGGGATCTATGGGATTATCTACCTTCCCCATACCCAAGGCCCCCTCAGACTCGATCACAGTGGGAGGAGGGCCTGGCACCATAAATCTGTCAGGGGAGACCAACTGCCTGTAGCACCTCTCCCCTAGGTACCACTCCACCCCCCCAGGGCTAGCAAAATAGCCTAGGACATCGTCCAGTCCAAGGCAACCTGGAACTCCCTTTCGAGATCCCCACTCAACTCCCAAGCTACCCAAGGATTCTAATTAATCTACAAACAAAGCAAACATTAATAAAATCCCAAATAAAATAAACACCGAAATAAATTAAATTAATTAACTAAATTTCTCTTGCCTGGGCAGCTGTGATCTAGTCCAAGTCCTGTTTGAACATGGAAATGGACTTTCGTGCCTTTGAGTAGATGTGGGAGGTCTTCCACCTCAACACAGGGCATGGGGAATAGAGCATTCCCCTTCCTATGAGGTGTTAAGGGGGTTAGCCTCTCATAACACCAAACCTGTAAAGAAAACAAAAAATTAAACCAAATAGAAAAAAGCAAACAACATAAAAACAAAATACACAAACACCTTAACTCCCATAGGAAATGAAGACCCAGGAATACAGCCTTCTCCCCGTTGGCCACCTCACTCATATTGGAGTACATCCACCCAAAGGCAGATCTACCTTAGCCAAAAGTCTTAACCTTAGGAAAATTGTCTAAAGTGGGCAAGAAATTCATAAAGATCCAGTCACTCTTCCCGTTGAAGATGGACATCGTGAACATGTACAGAAGGAAGGCCCGTACTGAGTAGTTGATCTCCACATTGGAACTCTGATCTGTGGCCCATATGTATTCCTTATCCAACCAAGAAGGCAAGACCCCCTGAATCCTTTATCAAACGAAGGGGCTACGATCCCAAACATCGACTGATCATGTCCTAAGAGGGCATCAGCTCATAAGGAGGAGGATCACCCTGCCCCATATGCAGCCTGGTCAACATATAAAAATCTGTAGGAATCAGCCTAATCTCCCCCATGGGTAGGTGGAAGGTACAGGTAATTGGAGACCATCTCTCTACTAGTGCCATTAACAGGGCCTTATCCGCATTTAGTAACGGAATATCCAAGAAGGGCCCAAACCCCATCTCTAGAACCTTCATTCTCACCTTCTCGTAAAAGCGCTTCCACATTGTAATTACCCCAAACCAAGACCCATGAGTCTCGGCATCACCTCTAACTTATAAAAATAACAAACAAACAACTATGAGTGGAATAAACAGATAAAACAAACAAAAAATCACAAAAACTACAAACTAAAAACTGCCAAGCTACTGTGGTATGCTTGAATTCAGCGCACGCCTACATTCAGGGTATGCTTGAAATCCACCATACGCCGGAAATACCCATACGCCTGAATAAGATTACACAAGTTTAGGTGTACTGAGTATTTTCAAGTAGATCAGTTAGGTTCAGGTGTATTTCTTCCCAATCTTTACATAAAATAGTAAAAATTCATAAAAAATAGTAAAATAACATTCAAATTAACGATTAAAAAGCAACAAAAAAAACAAAAACAAAAAGGAAAAGGGGGTTAGGGTTACCACATCCATGGCTAGGTTCCTCCATAGAGCCTTTTCGTGAGAAGGAAGAAGGGGGTAGTTCCTCGAAGATCCACTTGAACTCATGGTATAAACAAATTTGAAAATAACACAAGGAGGCAAATATCCTCTCAAGACAATTTTCTTCTCACTCAGAGCAAATTAGAAATTATAAAATAAATCTTTGATTTGCGGGTGTTTTATTTTAACTCAGGGTTACAATATGCCTAAATGTGCTATATGCCTGAACTTTAAGTTAAAGTTCAGGCGTACCAGCCCAACCCTAAAAAAACAAAAAATAAAACAAAAAAAGAAACAAATAAAAAACAACAACAAAAAAAAAACAAAAACAAAAAAGGGGCATAAAATATATTAACAACATAAAAAGGGGCACAAAATATTTAAACAAAAAAAAAAACAACACAAAAAAAACTATTACTAATTCTAGTATTTATCTTGCAAAAATGGATCCTAGACCCATCTGTTTAGAGCCATTTACCACCAGGACCATCAAATTTATATATGTACTTGTCTCACTTTTGCCAGAGGAGCAAGCCATCTGGGCTGACCACAGCAAACTTAGGCCACTTTGTCACTGTCCTAGGATCGTCTTGATTGGCCTCTCCTAGAAGCAGCCATGTCTTTTTAGGATCTAGTAGCTATGGTTTTCTACTTCAGAAAACATTAGTTGACTCCCCCCATCGAAGAGTTGGAGTCTTTTATGAATTTGAAACATTGTCATCACACTAATGCGATCTTCCCTGTGCATAAGATTAGCTACTTTAAAGACTTCTAGTCTACTCTTAATGTATCAAAGAATTTTCTACTTAAAGAGAATTCAGGTGATTATCTCCACAGTCTTTTCAACCTTTTATTGGATAGAGGTTGGAAAAAAGTAGGAGATTTCTCAGACCCAGCCAAGTACAGAGCCTTCACATTGACAATCTTGGGCCAACTCCTATTATCCCGCAGCCAACATTAGATCAATGGAATTTTGTATGGCATTCTAGGACAATTGTCTGAGGGAAAGACATTGGCCCCTATGATCATTGCAGAGACCACATCCAGTCTATCTCATTGCGCTCGGCACCACCAAGGTCGATTATATGGCTGCCTAGGCTTTTCTACAAGTTTGGCTTTAGGGTCATATCTTCTCATTTCCTTTTGTCTACTCCTCGTCAAAATCCATCTATTTCAACCCCTTCAGGGAAGAAAAAAATGGTAGATTACCAAGAACTGCTAACCAACCTATCTACCAAACATGTCATTTGGAAAGCTAAGTGGCATAAGGCACACTATCCACATCTATTTTTAGAGAACCACACCTACATGATTCTCATAGGACTATAAGAAAACACACCTCATGTGCCAATTCAGGTGCTTTGCCAGCTCATTCTATGTCAGGACTTAATCAATTTCACCACCACTTATGAAGATATCTACAAACTCGATTACAAAACACCTCATTCAGTCTGGTGTTAGCTAACTGCCCTTTGGGATAGTTCACATACTCGAGCACCAAGACACCTACCCTTGGTCTCTACCAAGACACCCGAGACATCGCCTCCTTATGATTTATGGATCCACAACCTTAAATCTGCACAATCATCAGGTCTAGCTACTAATCATCCCTACAAGAGAGTTTGATCTGATGAACCTTCCACTTCCCAAGGTGAACCCTCTCACCTAGAAGCAAGGTTAGAACAAGCTCTTCAAGATCAAGCAAATGAACAAGCCCTAGAAATGCTACCCACCCAAGAAGCCTAGAGAAGGACACATCCAAGTGGTTCATGGGTTAAGACAAAAGAGATGTAGGTACCCGGAGAGCTTTGACCAAGGCCTTCCTGGAGCATTTCCAATTCAACCTAGAAATGCTACCCACCTAAGAAGAAATCAACGGAATGCACCCTCATAATAATGAAGGGATCAGAGACTATACCTACCATTGGAGGCAGAGGACATCCAATTTGAAGCATCCCATGTCAGAGGAAGATATAATTCCTACCTTCCTAAAAACCTTGGGCCCAACATACTAACTTATGCTTCTTACTGCATCCACTGGTAACATTTTCGATGTCATTAACAAAGCCACCCATGTTCAACTAGCCATCAGGGTAAGTCTGGTTATGGAAGTAGCTACAGTCCTTAGAAACACAAGTCAGACAGTCCCTAGGAAAGTCACAATGACTCATCCAGAAAGAAATACTATACAAACCATTGAAATACCACTCCTTGTTCAGAATAATGAATACCACCACCAACTAACAACAAATTTCCCCACAATGGTCCAACTTCCTGTGGAAACACAATCAAAACAATAACCCAAGTTCGTGTCTATTCCATTTGAGAAAAGAAAGAAAAGAAGATTCACTCCTCTGCCTTATCATATAACTACATCGTGGACTATCTTGTGAGTAAGGGACTCTTACAACTTTTAGAACCAAAACCCCTTCCAAACCCTTTACCTCATAGGTATGATGCCACTAAACACTGTCCATTCCATCAAACACCAGGTTACCCCATAGACAGGTGTTTCATCCTCAAGAATTACATTCAAGATCTCATAGATAAAGGAGAGGTATCTTTTAGTCCCCCATCAAACAAACCACCCAATTCTTGCATCCTTCAAAACCCTCTTCCACCTCACCCTCCATCTAAAGGAACCAAAATGATAGGGGTAGGGAGTTAGACCTTCAACCCTGCAAGCTTTATCACCAGAATTGGTGATAAAAAAACCTATTGTAATCCTCCCAGAAGAAGACTACATACTGTATCTAGGCAATGTTGACCCCACTGACCTCACTATAGAAGAAATCTTATCCCTGTTAGAAACCCTAAAAGAACCCCTTTCGTTACTTCCCTCGGGTGATGAGCTAGAAGCCCTTGTTATGGAAGCTCCTATCATTGAAGAAGCTCCCATCATTGAAGCCCCCATCAGAGCTAAACCCCTAGCCTGCTACTCCCCATATACCCAAACCTACTACATTCCCCCTCCACCACCAGAACTAGTTCCACCTTCTTTGTATAACTTTTCATCCCCTATACCTTATCAACCACCATCCACAAACATGTCTTCCATCATAAATATTCCCCCACCACCCACAAAGACATGTGACTATAATAGGGTCCCTTACCGCTATGAGGAGGGGGTAGGTGAATCTTATCCAGGTTTATCAATAGAAGAGGTGGCAAATCTCGTCGATCTTATCACCAACTAGGGTAGAATCACAAAACTGGCCATCACCAATCTGCGCCAGGATTCTGCCTAAGGGAAAGCAAGATTGGAGTCAGAGAATAAAGAACAACAAGAAAAAGCAGAACAAGAATCACTAGAGTAGAAAAAGGTCAAAGAAGAAGAAGACAATAAAGAAAATGAGGTATTCAAGGCTGTAATTCGTAGGTCTCATCTATGCTTGGTAGAATAGTTAGCCAAAACTCAAGCTAACATTTCTATCCTGGGGTTGTTAGTCACATCAATTCCCCACAGAGACAAATTCCTGAACATCTTCAGGAAAACTTTTGTGGATACTTTAATAACCCCAGACCGGCTGGAAAATATGGTTGGACGAGTAGCCATTCCTCAAGTCATTACCTTTACAGAAGAGGAAATCCTAGAAGGAAATATGCACAATCGGGCATTGTATATTTCAGCCCATTATCAAGACATGTGTATCCCCTTTATTCTAGTGGATAATGGGTCCACATTGAACATCTGTACCACAGCTACTTTAGAATCTCTTGCCATCCCGTACAAAGTCTCCGTCCAAATTCGTGTGACATCAAAGCCTTTGACAACACCATAAGACAAGGGTTGGGCGAGGCTGACATACCCCTCATCATGGAGGAAAAAGTGTTAAATGTACGTTTCCAAGTGCTCAACATTTTGTCATCATTTACCATGCTACTGGGTAAACCTTGGATGCATCAAGCCGGAGCCATAACCTCGTCCCTTTATCAAAAGGTTATATTCATTACAGGAGATGAAGTAGTGACTCTAACAGCAAATAGGGATGTCCTCACCACATCTGGTCAAAGGTTGTTGCAGGTGCAAAATCTCCAAGAACCAAAAACCTACACATCCTACCAATTTGAGATGGTATAGACGAAAGAAGAAGCAGAAGAACAAAAAAAGAAATCTGAGATCCTTCCCCCAAAATTTAGAATGATGGCCAAGATGAGGTTCAATCCAGATAAAGGTTTGGGTAAGTACCTTCAAGGTAGAAAGGAATCAGTGAAAGCAATTTGAAAATACTCTCAGACTAGCCTGGGTTTCAAACCAGAACTCAATCACTAGGGCAAGAATTAGAAGAGGGTCAGTTTCAAGGTCCCTAGGAAAACCACAATAACCCTAGAATACCCAAAAGACCTTGACCTTAAAGAAGCTCAAGATCTCATTCATTCATGGGTGACACCAAAAGTAAGCCTAGAATTCATGTGAACCAACTGCATTGTTCATCCCTCCCCCTGAGGATTTTAAACCATCAGCCAATGAAGACCAAGTTGAAGTGTTCTATCCACCCTCACAATATTCCAGTGCATGTCAATGCATTCCTTCTTTCAACAATTTTTCGTTTGTCCCTAAGATTGGTGAGAGTTCTACTCCCGCCACCTGAGAAAATAGGGAAGACAACCTGATCTCCTTAAGTCTACTCCTTTCCGTACGATATCAAGGAGACACTAACAAATATTTTCTAATGGAGAGTTGGATCTAAATGAGATCAACCTCACCCAGGTCAATCAACCTAAAGATGGAATCCTATTAAGCATCCCAGAACAACTCAGGCTCATGGATGGAAACTCGAACATGGACCAGGTTGGTTATTGAAGATCAGCACTCTGAAACACAATCATTACTCTTTTTGCACATAGTTTCATTTTCTCTTTTCACCCTTTTAAAAAGAACTACATATGACTTGATCCCTACTAATACAAATGTCAAAAGTATTTGACCAATGTAAATGTAAAGGGTATGTAGGCAATCTGAGACATAACTTCAGGTCCAGTCATTTTTCAAAAACTTTTATTTTCCATTTTTGTTCATAACCCTTGTAAATAAAAACTACATGTGACTTGATCTTGATAGACCAAAATTTTTTTTTAGCATTCGACTAATGCAAGAAAAGGTCAAGTATGTAGGTAGTCTGAGAAGTAACTTCAGGTTCAACTGCTTGTAAAAGAATATAAATATATGTCATCCCTAAAAGACCAAGAACTACGTATAGCTTGATATTGACTAACCCTTTTTTCTTGCATCTAGTGCATGCAAAAATGTTAGGTACGTGGGCACCCTGGAAGCAATTCCAAGATCAGTTGCTTGAAGGAAATTTACCATTCTTGAACATAGAAATTAGTAAAGTTCATTAAACAACTACATATCTACATATGCTTTTCCATGATCATCATATGAATCTCTGAGATCTAATCTTAAAGGAAGTTTAAGAAGAATACCTCAATGGCTAAACC
>JAOXJP010031650.1:0-16801 GCA_025762735.1 Platanus orientalis | reverse complement strand
AGACGGGGTGGGGGGGGGGGGCGTTTTGGTACTAACAGGTAGGGTGTTATAGTAATAGTGCACCTCCATATAAACCCTGTATGATAATATTATCCCTTTGTCAGAATGTGTGTCAGCATTGAGATTGAAGCTTAATCACGGCTAAACAACAATCCAAGTATCTATCTGGAGCTTTTTTTTGGGGTGGTGGGGGCTAAAGATCTATCCGGTCATAGAACATTTGCATTAAAAGTAGGCCAAAAAACAGCTACTCATCAAATAGACTTATTTTTTTGATGAGATACATGAATTAAGAAACAACATAAATACAGCAATTAGCTCAAAGCTTCAAGCTTGAACTATAAAGACTTACTTTTGGGTTCCGATTTAAACTACAACCAAGAACTGCCCAGGTGAGTAAGCAACCAGCGCACTGACTGAGATATTAACTTACTCAAAAGAATTTATATGTGGATGCTTTTCTCTTCTTTTTCATCTTTTTTTCTTCTGCTATACCATTTTGTATTTAAGCTTGGATCAAATCCCCGGATGGCCTCAAGTTTATGACTAAGAGGCAGCCTCTAATTGAGCTAGGGGATGGATGCCTTGTAGAGAGAGATAGGTGTGCTACTGGAGGAAATAATCAGACAAGGGAAGTTGTGCTCTTATCTCATTTATGGATCTGTTGAGGTTCCGAAGAGCTTGAATATGAGGCTCATCCTCCTCCACAGCTATGATCTTTGCAAAGCTTCCTTCCTCAAGGTAGTCCACTGTCCTGTTTGCAGCTTCGAGTCCAGTGACATAAGCTTTCTCCTGTAGGCAAAAATGTAGATGTCTTAATTCATCCCTGAGCATTATGTCAGCAGTGAGTTTAGTACTACATGGAAAGGAAAACAGTTATAACCTGTGACCATGATCCATGTCGATTTATTATCCAGTCTCCGGCCATGAACAAGTTCGGAAAAGAAGTAGACCCACGCATCATGTACTTGTACGAACCTAAAAACAATAAAAGAAGAAAGAAATATAAAATTCCATGAGATGGGTACTTTAATCTAGTAGGAATACCATAATCCACCACAGGCGAATATAGCAAGAGGAAGCTACCACTGTTTTTAAGATTTACATTGAGCACAAGAGTTCTCTTAGCTCCCCAAAAGGATTATCGAATGAGAAGAAAAAAAGAATCTCATTAAAAATAAAAAATAAAAAATAAAAAATAAAAAATAAAAAAACAACAGGAAGAAGAAGCTTGTGGATACTAAGAGATGATGGAATCGAAGGTGCATAAGTAGTTGTAGAAAAACAAGTTAGGCTCATTTTACTCTTATTTGAAACCACACTTATCAATCAGACTGTGTCATCCATAATGCAATGCATTACACCTGATGGGTATATTGTCTGACTAAGCTGATTGTTCACCCAGAAGAACTCTTACATGGAACCCTTCGAGATGCAGGGTAATAACCCAAAGTATGTGCAGTGGCAGTGACTTCCCATTTTCTAAACTACATATCTGCTCTTCTATAATCTAAACAAATTGGCTGACTACATCCAAACCACCAATATTAGGCCCCCTAGAATGGGCCCATAGATTCAAAATTGCATTGGCCATATGATCCAAAATTCCAACAGCATTTATTTGAATCAAGATTTTAAAGGACGAAATAACAGGGGTTAAAGTGGCTTGACCGATCCATTTCGCGATCCTAATGGGATTGCTCAATCTGAACTAAAAAAAAGCTTTTAGTATCTTCGCTGACAATGGATCGCCCGATGCCCAGATCACACAAGTTTAAAGACATTGAACAGTGGTGGACTTCATCATTATTCACCTTTATAACAGATACAATAACCATTATAATGGTGAACTCCTCTGCTTTTTTTTTTTTTCCTTCCTATTTATTCAATATTTCATTTATTAAAATAAAGTAGTATTTATTTGATTTGACAAAAAAGTCTACATTATTTAAACAAAATCATTTTTTTATGACAGTTGACATAATGGGAACGACATTATCTAGAGGGTGAGAGAGGGTGTTACTTCATGTATAATGTAACAGAATATGAGCCTGAGACAGACAAAAAAAGAAAAGAATATGAGCCTGAAGGCCTCAAACAATACAACGCTTGATTAATGTTTGTAACGGCTGTTGTCACAACCATGATTTGAAACATCAATATAGATCAGAGGGAAACACCAACACTTTCATTAGGTAAAGTACAGAATTAGGCAGTCATACTGTCCAACTAGTTTTATTTTAGGGCAATGGCTCATCCAAGGGGTGGCATAAATTTTGGATGGTCCGGATCATAAAGGATGACTGAAATGTCTCCAGCAACCACATCATGTGGAGGTAATATCCACATGTCATGCACGCAATGGTATATCCATACTATCACATAACCAATTAGAATGTTACCTGGAAAGAAGTGTGTCAGGGATTTAGGAAATCTCCCGACTTCTTTCTCAATCACAGTGGCATCCTCAAATTCTTTAATACACTGTGAAAGGTAAGAGAGCACTTTTGCAACTATCTGCTCATCCTTCAGTGGCAGCAATTGGTTCGCATGATACTGTACAGCAACAAAGTTTAGGGTATATACAAAAGGTTTTCACTGCAAATGCAGTAAATTGTACTCGAAGTTCCTCTACTTGCAAAAAGAAAGGATGGAGAACTCACAAAGTCAGCCTTTAAGACTGTTACAGGATCGTCTTTATACTCATCATGAATGGCATTCAAATCGAAGAAAGTCCACCCACAGGAATCATCAAAACCAAAGCAAGCATTGGTTGCCTTCTGAATAATAATCTGGTTATATCGCTTGAGTTAATACCATAAAACTTACTACCAAAAAATAAAGGAAAACACTTTTGTGTAGATGAGAGGACAGTAGGAAGCTATCCTCCCTGCTTCTTTCTTAACCATGACCAAAATGCAGGGTGACCATGACTCCTACATGTATGCCATAAGCAAGCTAAAGACAGACACAAGTATTCCTCAAAACAAGAAAGGAAGGTATAATCACTGAATGTACCTTTTTATCAAGCCGCAGTTTAACTGTGATCACATCGATGGCAGTCAAGTTCAAAACTTTCAAAAATTCCTCCCTTGTTTGTAGTGCTGAACTACACAGAATGCAACTGTCAGTGAAACATGTTACAACAATGAATGCTGGCTTTAGATTATGAAACGAAGATAAGAATCCAATCTATATGACACAATAGCTTTAATGTTTGTTATGTGGGTACTAGAGAAGGGGAAGGTTTATGTCAGATTCTTATGGGACAAATCAGCTAAAAGGCTCAAGCTGGTCAGAGGCTATACAATTGTTAGCAGGTATATATTTGCCTAAAAAAGGGTATGATTTGGTTCCTTCAACAGAAGGTAAATGCTTCAAACTTGCGATTTGTTTGAGAACTAGGAAACAAGCAATTAAGCATATTAAGGCAAGCAAACTGTGCCTACCAATTATTTGGCCAGGAAGGGTAATGCAAGATTGTATTCCAAATTGGATACCAAACACAAATTTCGTGTAATAGTAAACTAAAAATCCAGCTCAACCCAAAGGACCCACTTCAAATCATTATCACATATAAGAGAATAAACTTACATGAGTAAACTATTGAGATAAGATACCTGTTCATAATGAGCTTCTGAAGTGTGGAGATTCCAACAGCCAATATAATTGCATCGGCCTCATAACTCTCATTCCCACAAACTACTTCTGAAATGCATCCGGTTTCCTCATTCAGGGAGAAGTCAGTCACCATCCTTCCCTCCAGAAACTCACAACCATCATCT
This sequence comes from Platanus orientalis, assembly GCA_025762735.1. Classification (NCBI taxonomy): domain Eukaryota; kingdom Viridiplantae; phylum Streptophyta; class Magnoliopsida; order Proteales; family Platanaceae; genus Platanus; species Platanus orientalis. The sequence goes on along the minus strand of JAOXJP010031650.1, from coordinate 13,016 downwards.
CTCATGGCGTCCATCCATGGCTTGAAAATTTTTTCTTTCACTGTCCCACGACACCATACAACATCGAAATCTTGCTGTAGGGATCCACCAAACAGAGAATCTTAATTCACATGTTAAGAAGACCCACAAAACAAAAAGAATAGATCATGTGGTGACACTACAAAACATTCCGGGGAAGAACCCAACCAGTCAAACCTGATGAGCTAGGATGAAATAGTAAAGCATTCCCAATGTTGCAGCCGCGCTACATTGCTCTGCTGGAGCAAATAAGCCCACTTGAAGCATTGGATTAAAAGCATCTCGATATAGCCTCTCTGAGCAGCCAAACTGTTTAAAAAGCTCTCTCGCAGTCACTACAAATTAAAAGCTTGAAATAAGACCCTAGAACTTTTCACTTTCACAATTACTCACAAACATAAATAAAATCACCCAAACTAACAATTCTATAAATGTCATGGGTGAGTACAGGATAATTCTTACTAGAGTCATATTTTCTCCATGTAGTGTCGGTGTTGTCGAAGTCAATGACTGCAGAGCAGAGGTGCAGATGAGGTTAACAAATTAGAAAATTTTAAAATAAATACACACAAAAGAGTGGCTTTCACTATGCAAATATTCTTTTCCAAGATTTGTTAATAGAATATAAGAAATTGTAACTTATATGGATATAGGTATCAGGCATGGCAACTCCAAGAGGTCCCAAGCATCGGACAAATATATTATGAAAGCGAAAATTACATTGAAGTTGGGCCCTCATCAAATAAGGGGATGAGGTGAAATAGTTGTGCATGTTTTCCTCCCCTTGAAAGTCTTTCACAGAGTCTTTTGGCCAAACCTCATTCATTGTTGCTCTATAATTTTTAACAAAAATGCTCCCATTTCTTTCACTCACCCAATAACGTCTTCAACCTCCCAACCTAGCCTCTCCTCTCCTTCACCCATGTTACTCCCAACTTACATTGACTAATTAATGCTCAGGTCTATCATCCCAAAGGAATCTTCTAAACATAACCTCCATCCTATTAGCTATAGAGACTGGAATCATGAAAAGAGATAGGAAATAATTCAGGATGACTGCTAAGGTTGCCTTAATCAAAGTCAACCTACCCCTTTGGACAAGAGAGGAGTTTTCCATGACTCCATCTGGGAGGAAATCCTTTCTATTACGGGCTCCCACAATACATTCGATTTGTAGCTTGCTCCCAACAGGCTGGTTCAGCCCTGCATCACATCCCCTCCCCGTCATTATTTGATGCTTTCTCCAACACTTCCTCGTTGTTCCCCTTCTTCACTTGGTTCCCCGTATTCAAGTAGTGCAACCTCCTCAAGCCTCTGATTCCCTTTCCATCAAGAAAAGCTGTTCTTTCAGTGCCAGGCTCTCTTCCATAAAAACAAATTGCTCCAAGAGAGGAGCGGCATTTTTGTCCTAAAAATTTAATGAAGCAACAATGGTTTTGGGTCATTCTAAAAGAGGATCTATGTGCAAGAATTTAAGCAAGAAAGAAAAGTTGCACATGTAGTTACCCCCATCTCCACTTTCCCCCCCTTCCTTATTTGATGAGGGTATCAGAAATCAGAGATTTAAGCGATTTCCCTGGGTAAAAAAGGGCATGTATGCAGAGAAATACAGCAGTATTAACATCAAAATAAAAGAAACATGGACACAAAATAGTACTAGGAAGACAAGTAGGTGGAGTGATGTCTCAATGGCAGATAGTGTTTCTTAATATTGTCATAATTTTATCAATCAGATTTAGTACCACATTTTACTACATACTTCTGATAGATGCATAAAATATGCTTATGCAGGATAGCACTATGCAACTTAGACATGGAATTTGAGTTATTGTTAGACATAGTTGAACACACTGACCTGAACAAACCCAAACTACCAACATGTCCATATAGTTTATTTCATATACTATACACATATTTCTAAAATATTTTAGTTCATGCAAGTATCCAATATAAAAAGAATACACTTTGAATAAGCTGAAGTATATATATGAAAAGGTTTTTAGGGTGGGTCACCTAAGTTTTACCCCTCCTAGTTCAGTCATGTAACTGTTCCTATTTCAGACATGTGAAGGGATGATGGACCCTTTGGATTGGCCATGAGTTTGATTCCCCACATCAGCCATATGGCCCATGGTTATAAAACTCGAACGACCCTGAATTGAATCATAAGATCCAACTCGAGATCGTCTAAGGGTGATTCGATCTTAACCTGTGGATCGCAATCCACAAGGGACCATTCCGGATCACTCCTGGATTGTCTGGATTGGTCCTAGATGGTTACAATCCATATGAAACCAAGAGCTAAGTTGCCCGAACAGAGTTCCAATGACTTTTGTTGCTCCCAAACTGTTTAAACTCAAGCATTACTTCCTCCTTGCACTTCTTAACTTAATTTCTTGTCAAGATCTACTGATTTTGTGAATCAAAAATAAGAAATAAGCGAGAAATCGATGGTTCTAAAGACTCAATTTGAGTGATCTTCTTTGAATCAAGAAAAAGGTGCATTTTTTCATTAGTCTCAAATTTCTTGCTTTTTTTGGTAATAAATCAGTAGATTAGTATCAATAGATGCTAAATCTATTGATTTGGAGCATAAAAACAATGATTTGTGCTTCGAATGAGGATCTAAAACATAATGTTTTGAAAAATGTGGAGTATTGATGGATGGGGATGATGACCCTGTCCCTGATCCACCATGGCATGCATGATGGAAATGGTGATCCCCCATAAGGTAATATATATATATGTATATATATATATATATATATTAATCTTTATTTAATGATATTGGATGTTTGATTAAACACAATCTTGAACTTATACAAGCCTCGTAATAGTGTTTACACATGTATGATGTATTAAACATACTTCCTATTATGGGTTTTCACCTAATTTTTCCATGGAAACCCTTCTAGTATTATTTAAGAACTTATTGGCATTTTCCATAATTTTTTTTTATAGGGAGATCGGCTTCGGATCAAGCGATCAATAGCTAGATTGTCCGATCTGGATGATCCAGGATCAGGATCAACCCTGAACAATCTGAGTTACCGATCCAAGTTTTAAAATCATGGTATGGCCCATCAAGTATTGGTCTTTTCCCTTTAAAGGCATCAATCAAAATTTCAATTTTTTTTTACGTCAAACATGTCCAGAGACAAAAGGCTTTCCTTTGCAAGTGGCAAAATGCTATTGGGCTGAAATTTATAACTTGAAGAGAATTGATGTGGCCAAAACGTAGAGGCTGTCAATTAAGCTGCCACATGGAAGATTCCTTGGTCACCTAGATCTCCAAGCTAGGTGACTCACCTAGCAAACCCATTCCCTACCTAAATTAAGTTTATTTTGAAATAAAAGTGCTTGCATGTGCCTGAAACATGAATATGACACTGTGTCTAACATGGATACATTTCACAAAATGGAGTGTCCATTTTACATGGGTCATTGATGGAATCAAGAGAAAAAAAAAGTGTTTGTCGTAATCAGGGCAAAATATTAAAAAATATGGAATCTCTATCAAGTAACAAAGAAGGAACATGTAAAAAGAATTCCACACAATTTCCTTATAATGCTCATGCAAGTTCGATATTGTGCATCATTCAAAGTCAAGCTACAGCAGTTATTGTGGGATACACAGGGTTAAACCTGCAAGACCACATACAATGTGGCTAACAAGTTACAAATTACTGTTAACACATAAGTCTATACCTGCAGCCATAAGAGGAAGTGATGTCAGTCGATCCACTAGAGAGAGGCGAAGGAACTACGCACAATGGAATAGCGGTTAATTATATTATGAGGGAAACTGCAAGATTCTTTCTGGTGGGTTAAAGACCAAGATGTAAGAAGATATTGCAATACATACTTGAGGGTAAACCAAGGCTCCCAAAGGAGCTGGCAACTGAGGTAAATCTTGGAATATAGGAAATTCAACCTGCATGGTAATGATTTCCAACTCAGTTGGCATGTCTAACTGCTGCTTGACTAAAGTTTACTGTCATAATTAATAGAGGCTCGTTTGGATGCACAAATGACTTCATTTAAAATGGCATCTCTAAATGCATAATTATAGGGAATGTGACTGCACAAGTGCATCATTCAAAATAGAGTACTCAAATATAAGCATGGAAACCACTTCATCTTCTGAGAATCCTAAGATTGTCATTTTAAATAAGCTCATGTTCACAATAGATTCCCACGATTATATCTTTATTTTAAATGCACACTCTTCATGACAATACATTTTTTTTTTTTTTTTTATGAAGTAAAAAATTTTATTAATAAAAGGGAGGACGACTCCCAAAAGAATAACAAAAGAGGAAAAAAGAAGAAGAAGAAAAACAGACCCCAATCCCCAACGGGGGAGCCCACCCCAACAACTACAACGGGGTACACCCTATATGATGGCATCTCAATCCCTGCCCAAGTCCCTAGCATTGATTAGCCCACAATCCTTACAATTCCGAGCCCAAAGCAAGATCTTCTCTTTTGCCCGCTTGTACACTTGGAAAGACGGTTCAGCTTGGTCCTCAAACACCCTATTGTTCTTCTATAGCCAGATGGACCAAAAAACTACAGCTGAGACTAGCCCCCAAATTTTCTTACCTCTCGAAGAAAAAGCATTTCCTTTCCAAGAGAAAAGAAGATTGGATAAATTTGTAGGAAGAGCCCACCACATGCCAAAATCCCTAATAATCCCAAACCGGACTTCCCAAGTGAAAGAGCAGTGCAACAGGACATGAGATATAGACTCCTCGGCCCTTTTACATAGGCAACACATATTAGTAAGGATGAATCCTTTCTTCCGCAACACATCAATGGTCGAGATCTTGCCTAAGGAAGTTATCCATATGAAGAACTGGATCTTTGGAGGTATTGGGGTGTACCAAATAGCCTTCGAAGGGGAGTAGCCAAATCCTGATCTGTCCAAGAACTCAACATTAGAACGAATAGTGAAGGTTCCGTTCGGGCCAAGCATCCATTCTTTCTTATCTGCCCCAAAGTAGATTAAGCCCTACCGATTCTAATCTCCTGAAAAAAGATGCAATATCTTCAACTTCCCAACTAATGCCTAAGGATTTGAAACCATCAAGAAGACTGAAGGAAAAGTTGGCCTCAACGGTTGGTCCCCACACCACCTGCCTTCCCAAAACCTCATTCTATAGCCATCTCCCATCATTATCCTCACCCCTTCTGCATAATCTTGAAAACAACTCATAATTCCTTTCTAAGGATCGATGCCATGGGGCCCTCGAATTAGACGAGGGTCTCCATCCTCCGTTACCTCGTACTTTACAGCCACCGCTCATATCCAAATGCTATCTTGCTCCACCTAAAAATGCCAAAGCCACTTGCACAAAAGAGTTTTGTTCATAAGACCTAGTCTCCTCAGACCCAACCACCCTTTAGCCTTTGAAGTACAAACTTGTTCCTAGATTACCAAATGCTTACCTTATCCGTCTCACCCCATTTCCACAAAAAGTCCATTTGGATCTTCTCAATTAAATTCACCACCCGCCCTGGAATTACAAACAAAGACATAAATAAATTAGAATACTAGCCAATGCTGCCTTGATCAAGGTCACTCTTCCCCCTTTCGAGAGATATTGGGCCTTCCACCTTGCTAACTTCTTACGAACCCTATCAACCACCGACCCCCACGCTTCGATACTTTTATAGGAAGCCCCCAAAGGTAAACCCAAGTAATGAAAAGGAAGCTGACCAATTGAATAGCCCAAATCCACATCAAGGAGATCAATCTTAGGCACCAAACCAACCCCTATAATAATACTCTTTGCAAGATTCAGTCGCAACCGCGACACCACCTCGAAGCACCTTAAGACACATCTTAACATCCGAATCTACCTTTGAGAGTTGTTCCATAAGATTAGCGTATCATCCGCATATTGGAGGTGAGAGACCATAACCTCTCCCACTTGAAAGCTTTCAAATAGCCCTCCCTCCATGGCCTTACACAACATGGCCCCCAAAGTCTTCACTGCCAGAAGGAAAAGCAGGAGAGAAAGGGGATCCCCTTGCCTTAGCCCCCGAGACCCTTTGAAATTGCGAGGAGTCCCATTCACCAACACCGAGAAGGAAGCCAAGGAAAAACATCTCCACATCCAGTTCCTCCACCTAATTCCAAATCTATAACAACCTAAGATGTAAAAGAGGAAGTTCCAATTCACATGATGATACGCTGATGACAATGCATGACAAACTTAGGAGTAATTGAAACACGTACCAGACCAAGGATACATTATTTCATCACATGCCTCGCCAAATCAAATTTAAATTGAATCAAACTATGGTTTGGATATAATTTAGTAACAACACTAAATCTATATATAGTAAACATATGAATATGTTGAAGAGACACACACTTGGGAGACCACCTGTTGAGGCGGTGACTTTAATTCACGTGTCGTTGTTTTGGAAACTACTGGTTTTTGGAAACTAGGGTTATAAACACTTTAAAATAGGGTTTTCTTTTAAGGTGAGTCCGTCACCTATAAAAGGTGAGGTTTGGAAGGAGTGAACGTGTGGGGTTTTTTGGGGCGCTTCTCTTGGAACTGTAAATAGGGTTTGGGAAGAAAAGGCAGCCGCACGGTCTCTTGCAATTTCTCTCTTGCTCATAGTGAAAGCTCTCTTGATCGTCTTCGCCATTGGACGTAGGCTTTAAGCGGAACCACATTAAATCGGCTTGTGCTTTGTGTGTTTGCTGTTTGCATTAATATCTTCTTCCATTATTTGTTGCGTACAATCCAAATCTAGGCTTCTGCACAACACTACCCTTATCCCTTAACTGCCCCTTGATATGCCTTAATTTATAATCAGGGAAGGCCAACCCTATAACATTTTCAGGGTTACCTTGATTCTAAATGCAGTGTGGTCAAAGGATGGTCCATTGGATGAGGTGATGCGGACATCATAGATATTGATAAACCTTTTAGGGTGTACTAGTGTAGGAGTCATCTTGGAATTCGGTTCTAGTAGAATAGCTACATGGGTCCCACTTACATCAGCCATGTAGGGCTCACGTGGAGTCTTTTTTGGTTGGGTCGTGACATGTGTTAGGAGCCATTATTGTATTCTTTTTTGAATTTTTTTGGTTTATTTTATGTTTTATGAGTCTAGGACATATGAGGGATTTTAGTTTTTGATTTTGGTCATTATTGGAATAAGTTTGTAATAGGACTTATAGGATATTTGAGTTTTTGTTGTTGGGAAGTATTGGAAGAGGGTTTTAAAATATGATTTGAGAAAAGGAGAGTTACCCAAGTCGACAAGCCTAAAAATTAGAAAGAGTGCTGTTGACATGGAGGGTTTTAGGAGAGGATTTTTATTATTTAAGAGGCAAGAGTAAATCCTCTGCAACAAGCTTAAATGACATTAAACAGAAACTGCCGTCAAAGAACGACATGTCTACAAAAAAATTTAAATTTCAACATTGGGTGGGAGTTTTAATACACATGTCATGCCGTAAACTTACAAGTGGATCCACTTTTAACCACATGTCATTCTTTGACCCCAGTTTCCGTTTAATGTTATTTAAGCTTGTTGTAGAGGATTTGTTTTCATTGTATGAATTGCTAATGATTGAATAAAAAAATTCCTGAGTTTTCTTCAAGTTCTCTGCTTAGTAAGAGGCCTGTGACTGGCTTCTACCTCCTAGGTGAGACTCCTAGGTTGTGATTGAGGTCAGACTCCTCCGCCATCAGGTTAGTTCTTCCATCTTCAACTTCTCTTACTTCTTCTTCTTGCTTCTCTTTGGTCAGTGGATCGTGAGGTGCTGTTCCACCCTAAACCCTGCTCTACATACAACCTGTTCTTGGTTGTTAATATCTCATAAACCCACATACATAGAGCCTAGTCCATCAGCAACCCTATTACCCACCTTGCTGGTTTCACTCGTTACAATCCTAACCTACATCTTATAAAGTCTACAGCACCCTTAGAACAAAGAACCTTTTTGTTCTTCAACCCAATCCACCATCTATTTGTTAAAATACTTGGCTAAATACCTCCTGAACTCTTGGTACTTTAAACCCTCAAATCTCCCCAATGTAAAATCAGTCCTACATATATCACTGCCCAGTTCTGGAATTCTGATCCCCAGATCTCTAGATCACTTTATCTGAATCTATACTGAGCCCCTCTTGTTAAGTACCCCTACTTGTTTCCTGCTGCTGTCCTCATAAATTTACTCTTCCTTATTGCTGCCTATACACTTCAGTTATTAATGCCTCTTTATTAGAACATGGTGATGTATTCTTTGATATGAAATACGCCTGAACAATGTACTTGGTTATAATCTAATTAACTCTTTATCAAGTTCATGAACTTGGCATTATTTAGTCTAACGTAATTTAATCTCAACTTGGAATTTGATGTGAGCATGATTGATGAGTAGGAATTTGGTTTATGCCTAGTTATTGCTTTGAAGAATCTTCCCATGATCTCTATGTGCATTATGTTTCATGCATATCACACTTCCTATATGCATCCTACATCATGAGGGTGAGGATGGTCTCCTTGTGCTCTATATTGAACCAATATAAGTACATCTATTTTTACCATTGTATATAGAATGGGCAAGCTTCAAGTCCCGAGAACTCCATACTCACAAGAAGCAACTCAACTAAACAAGTCTTTAAACCTTTTCTCTTCATTCTGGGACATACAGAATTAAAGGGTATATAATTACAGTGATATGAATTACCTCTAAGCCCTCTGGGGAGTACTGTGCAGACCTTGTCCAGTTAGTGAAAGGCTTGACACCAATTTCATCAACGAGGGAAATTATATTCCGGTAGGGATACCAAAAACCTGAAAAAAAGAAGAAGAGAGAAATTAGAGAATTGATTTCAAAAGATAGAGTTAATTCTACACTTTTATTGAAGAATTAACGTGTTTGATTACCATGAATACCGACATCTGCGGAACTACTGGACATGTTCATCGACCCGGAATAATTCTCAGCTTCAAGGAGGGTGACATTAAAACCCTGAAACCAAATCCCTCAAAACTTTGAAAGTAACACAAAAAAATTTCTTCATGGGCTTCTGGGTTCCCCCATTGACAAAACTATAATAGATTTCATTCAGATAAAAAAGAAACAAACCCAAAGATCACAGAGAGAGAGAGACCTGTTTGCAGAGGTGGTGAGCAGCGCCTAAGCCAGCCCAACCAGAGCCAACAACGATTACTTTCTTCTTCTTCTTCTGTTCGTCGCCATGGCTGCGCAGAGTATCTGCTCTGCAACAAAACCCAGTACGAGTTCCGTATGCGAAGCAAGGAGTGACCCCCCAATGAGCCCACATCCTTCTCTCCAACGGCTATGCATTCTTTCCCGGTTTTTGAAGGGAGTGGTCGAAAGTAAGGCCAGTTAGATTGTCAAGGCAACCGATGTCGTGGCCACAAACCTCATCACAAGACTGCATACTTCCTTCAAAATATAATTTTTTAATGTCTACAGAATTCTACATATATATATATGGTTGTTAACCGTTTTTTTTTTGGTCCGATGATTCTTTAACCCAACTCAATTGCTTAAGCGTACTGCATGAACAAAACATGTTTTTTTTTGTATTTTTGTTCATGCAGTACGCTCAAGTGCTTGAGCTGATTATTGAGTTGCGTTTAATATAATGCATGAATACAAACCAGGCTGATCCGCAGGCCTGTAAGTAATGGGCTGGGATTAGGTAGGAAATCAGTTTTTCCAGATGTATTAGAATAACATCAGGGGGCTGACACATCAGTGCCAAAAAGTGATTTTCACTTTTTGGTGGTGCTTATCACTTTTCAATGCTGATGTGTCCACCACTGATGCCATTCTAATACATCAGGAAAAACTGATTTTCGTACCTAATATTTTCCGGTAATTAATGAAGACATAGTAAGGGCCAATCAACGTACATCTTCTGTCTTGGACCCAATCTGTTTACTTACCTTACCGAACACTAAATTAAACAACAAGAACAGGCTTAATTGCCTAAGAACGGAGACAAGGCCTGTTCATGTAACAGACCGGGCCCCAAGGACAATGGATCCAGACTGGCAAATTACAGCCTATTTAGAACAAGTGTTGAAAACCCATAATTTGTCAATTGTCATGTAGAGGATCAAGACTGACCATTGAAGGGTCCCACCACAAAGATCGTCCAAACCAAAAATCAGGAGGTAATCCTTATCCGTCTGATCTATCATTTTGCTTATAGTGGGGATTGTTTTTTTCTTATAATCCAACAATTACAACAACACATGCTAGAAGTAGGGCTGCAAATCAGCCCGGGATGGGCCAGACAGAAGTCAGCCTGAGTCCAACAAAAAATACTGCATTGGGTCTGAACTTGGCGAGAGCCCAAACTCAGACTAAAGCATGGAGCCTAAACTTGGCTCTTTAACATTTAGGCTTCGGCAGAGTTCGGGCTGGCCCACATTTAATAAACCACGAGCTTCTGATTCCAGATCCAACATATTGCCTTGTCCATTGACATGGCCTCAATCACCCAAGCTTGTAAGGAAGCCCATCAAGACCTAATTCACTTATATGGTGGGCCTTTGCTTGGCAATCTATCATATGTTTGTACTCTTTTCTTACTCGCTCGTTCTACAGGTCCAACCACACAGTGATGAGGAAACTTTCGTTGATGACATGGCTCTGATAAGAGAAAACAACTAGGCCCACCCGTTGTCTAGGAGCTGACATGGACAATGCCGAAAGGTTACTGTCTCGGTTTCGACCTGAGGAAGATATAAGAAAGAAGAAACTCTTTGACAAGCCATAAAGGTGTGAAAGGAAATACTATTTTGAAGCTAAGACTTTGGGATAAGTATCTTCGATGACATCTTCATAATCTTGAGTAGAGAAAGGTTTTTGAGAATGTGAAAACTACTTTGATAATGTTTGAAATGAACAACAACAGCATTAAGAAGAACACTTAATACCGACACCCGTGGTTGCATTGGTAACGTCTGACCAAATTTAGCCCTAATAACACTTTGGGCCTAACAACTGAAACCAAACTTGGTCTAACCCAAAATTAAGCTTGCTTAATTTTTTTTAGGCCTAACAGATCTGTCTTTGGGCCAATCAGGCCCAATTTACAGCCCTTGCTGTAAAGCTGTAATTACATGATCAAGTTGACTTTGGGCAAACAATCTATACGCTTGACCCATCTTATTGTGGGTCCGAATCTCTCATGATTGCTAACTGAAAAAGCAATCAAAAGGGACTAATCGGCTCATGTCACAGTGCTGGGTGGGCTCACCCAAGCCCTGCTGAGAACTAAATTTGGAGCTTTCTCCTACGATTCGCGGCCTGAATTAGAGACCCTCCCACATGGAAGCGTGCCTCTAACAACTGAAGGAAGAGGTCACTAATCTTCAACCCCTTTCCTCTACAGGGGGGAAACCTATGTTAGAGGAGACGGAGAAGATTAGGTACGAATGAAATTCATACTGATGCATCAGAATGACACCAGGAGGTGGACACATCAGTGCTGAAAAATGATAAGTGCCCCCCAAAAAGTGCAAGTTACTTTTCAGCACTGATGCGTCAGCACCTTGGTGCTGTTCGCACCCATTAGTACGAATTTCATTCGTACCTAATCCCAGTGGAACCCAACTCATGGTCAACTTACCTCCATGGGAAATTGAGAATGCAATTAGGCCTCCACCTCTATAAACAAGGATAGAGCTTAGATTAGAAAATGGGCCTCCACTTCTTCCATAGGAAATTGCGAATGCAATCATACAAAGACACCTAAAGCTTTGAAAAAACATTTTAAAAAATAAAACCCTAAGTTTGAATGGGCTTTGGGCCATCCTGAAGTCCAATAAATTAACATGGATTAGGCTTAGGCCTAAGTTCACCAAAATTTTTGTCCCAGGCAATCCTAACCCTACAATATAATATAGTGGGCTGAGCTTCGGGCCTACCATGGTCTGGTTCGAGCCTGGCCCATGTCTACCCCTACTTGGTTGTATCTTGCAAAGAGTTTTAGGTGACCCTGGAATCTCCCACATAGCAGCCCAGTTGGCTGCTTGAAAGGGCTCCATGTGGTAAATTTCAGTCTTACAACACTGCTAGGCGGCATTTAAAATTCTATTTTGGATAATTTTAAATTAGAAAATTCAATATAGTGGAAACCAGACACTTGCCCAATCCAGAGGGTCCCACACACACACACACACACACACACACGCACACATATATATTTATATGCGTGTGTAATATTTATATTTTATGTATCTGTCAACAAAATTCGTTTTACCAAAAAATATCTTAATAATGAAGCTGCTTGACTAAGTCAGTAGTGCAACCCTGTGGAAGACTTGAACTTAGCTCTTTTTTATTTTTACTTTTTGGTAGAAAGAGTGGGGAACTCCACGTTACACCAAAAGTGATCACATTTTGGTGTACCGAAGACCCTCATATATTCTCTCTCTCTCTCTCTCTCTCTCTCTCTCTCTCACACACACACACACACACACACACACACACACACAAGCCTCACCCACTATGTTTAAATATTCATGCAAATCCGACAAAAGATGCGACAGGCGTTACCATTGGAGTCTAAAAAATACAAAAAAATGATAATTATTATTTAAAAAATAAACTGAGAAGGTTTCTCTTATCTTTTTTTTTTTTTTATGAGAAATGTAGGTGGTATAAAATACTCATCATTCTCAAGTTGTCAGCTGGTACCACTAAGCTGGATCAATCCGCAGCTTTGTTCAGTCTAATTCGAACCAAATAACAATGGTTCAAGTCCCTATGCAAGGTCTAATCAACTCCAAAAACATCAGCGTCCATTTGAAAGCATCCATGTATGTCAAACACATGCAAAAATGTAGCTAAACACGTCAAGTTGCATGATTTACATACTAACTCCCTCCCAAAACTTAATTTAGAAAGTCAAAGATTACAATCCAAAAGTTACATCTAAACAAACCGACACAATCAATGGCAGTCTGTTGTATGAGAT
>JAOXJP010031639.1:0-16802 GCA_025762735.1 Platanus orientalis | reverse complement strand
CCACATACCAAGAAGCCGCCTCAAAGCCAATGGCCTCAATAACCTCTAAAGGGTTCTTTTTAAATCTTTAAAGACTTCTATTTCTTTCCTTCCAAATGCCCCAACACACACCATGAAAAACCCAAGACCAAAAATGAATGCACGATCACCCAAGAAGCCACCATTCCAAACACCGAACCAACTCAATCACAATACACGGCGTCACCCAAGATGGAGAGATTGTGGAAGTAAAAAATGTTTTGATCAATAGTGTTCATCCAATTAAGGGTAGCAATCCAAAGAAATGCCTAAATATGAGGGGCAAAGAAGAAAACCATATTTTCTTTATGGGAAAAGATCTATCAGAGTCGGAAATGGGATAAAGACTCAAAGAAAGACTTGGAAGAAAAGATAACCGAACTTTCAGAAGTCCAAACGTGCCTATCATCCTCATCGATGATGATATGGGCATTACCAAGGAAGGAGAGAAGAATTGCCAACTGATCAATCTCCCAATCAAAAAGGTCCCTAGAAAAGGTTAAGTTCCAAGAGAGACCATCATTGGAATTAGAAATAACCTCAGATACAAGGGATTCTTTCTAAGAAAAAATAAGAAAAAGTCAAGGAAAAGTAACCTGAAGGGAAGAATTGTCCCACCAACAATCTTTCCAAAACCTAAGCCTACTGCCATTTCCCAAAATAAAACTGAGTATGGCAGCGAAAGAATGGAAGAATGAAAATTATATGTTTCCAAATTAAAGAAGCACGGGAATTTAAAATGGGGATACGATCCCACCCATTAGAATCAATTCCATACTTACTAATAATCAAAGATTGCCATTAAGAACCCTTTTCCAACAAAAACCACCACAACCACTTTCCAAGTAATGCCAAGTTCCTTATCTCAATATTTCCAATACCAAGACCTTCAAACCTATTGGCCTTACAAACCATCTCCTAATTGATCAAATGATCATTTTTATCTCCACCACCTTCCCAAAGAAAGTTATGTTGAAGTAGCTCAATCTTCTTAACCACTTTAATTGGCATCTTAAAGATGGCCATGCAGTAGATCAGAATATTTGCAAGTACCACTTTAATCAATGTATTCTAACCCCAAAGAAATATAGGATCATTTCCAACTACAAAGTCTTTTCTCCACTTTTTCAAACACTTGGTCCCAAAACTTCCCCGAGCGGTAAACGCCTCCAAGGGTAAACCAAGATGTTTAAAAGACCACCCTTCAACTTTGCAACCAAGAATACCCACAAATCTATCAATAAGGTTTTCTTCCTCCTTTATTACAGCTAAACAAGATTTTCCCCAAGTGATTTTCTAACTAGAGATTATTTCAAATGCTTTAAGCATGAACTTTAAAATTCAATATACATTCCTTGGCAAGGGCCACAAATAGAGTAGTATCATCGGCAAACTGCATGTGCAAAATCGAATCATCATTAAATTGCAATCTAAAATAACCAATTAAATTAACCAGGACCGCACGATTTAGGAGAGCACTTAAAGCATCCACCACTAAGGTAAAGAGAGATGGTGATAAAGGATCACCTTGTATGAGGCCTCTAAAACTTTGAAAAAACGTTTTAAGGTTCAATTTATCAACACCGAGAACCAAGGGAACTTCACATATCCCATCATCCACATAATCTAGTGACTAACAAACCTTTTTGAACCAACACTGACTTAAGAAAATCCCAATCCACCATGTCATAATGATGCGGTAGCCCTTCAACGGCTAGAGAAACATCAACTAATTTGGAAGCCTTAAGCTAAATTTCATAAGAGGAGCATGAAGGCATCTTGTTGTCCTCACCATTAGCATGATGTTTTTCTTATTTTAATTTATGCATTTGACTTAAATTGGATGTAATAAGGCCACTAGAGCCATTAGTAATTGCCTGGGGGAGTTTTAGAAGCTTTAGGAAGTGTGTTTCATTTTTATTTTTTTTTAATTTTGTGTTTTTTTTATGACCGGCCACACAGTCCTCTTAGAGGGGTATTTTAGTCCAGCTGTGAAATTTTTATTATAAATAGGTCTTTAGACCTCTTTGTACAACAGTTTTAAAGGAAAAAAAATGAAGAAGTAAGTCTCATGGCTAGTGATCCTCTCATACCTCTCACGTTGGTGAGTTCTCTCTCTCTCTCTACTTTCTCTCTAACTTATTCTTTTCTCTTTCTTTATCTTTCTCCCTCACATCATATCATCTCTTCCATCTTCTTTCTTTTATTTTAATTTCTGCAGAAATCTTCTCATTCTTCTTCTTAATCTCCTTGTTTTAATCCTCTTTACATATTTTTTCTTTCCCGATTCTTTTATCTTTTCATTCCATCTTATTTTCTTGTTTTATATATTATTCTCTTAGTTTTCTTATCTACAAGAAAAATTCCAGCAACATAAATTTTCAAATTACTTTTAATCTAGCCATCTAGCCATCTAGTCATCAATCTCGTACACAATTATACTCAACTTAATCCCATAAATCCAGTTATCTACTTTTTCCCAAATTCCAAACCATTTTCCACATTTCTTGAAGTTTTCCCCAATTCTTTTAAAACCCTAATCAAGAAACCACTCCATTTTCAACCATACCACCAAATACCCTTTTTTCTTTGAATTTTATTTTATAAAACTACTTCCCCATACAAACTAGGGTGAGCGGCTAGATGTCCCACCTTGTCCTCAATGTTTTGAGGTTTCAAAATTCAAATCTCCCAATTCGGGGATTTTCGGCCCTTTCCAATTTCCCTCTATTTCTTTAAATTCTCTTCAATTTCTTGCTTCTAGTTCCTAATCTAATCTTTCTAGAATTAAAAGATTGTGTTCTTGCATCATTTTGTTAAAGATTTGGGATTCTTTCTATTTATCATCAATTACTAATTCTTGTAGGGCCAATTCCAATTGGTATCCTGCGTCACATAAGCTTTTTCCAAATCTAATTTACAAACAAACCCCTATTTATCCCATTTTTCCAAGCATCCACACATTCATTTGCCACTAAGATTCCATCCATGATTTGCCACCCATGAATGAAAGCACCCTACGAACTCGAAACAGCATTGTTCATGACCATCCTAGTCTACTAAAAAGGACTTTAGCAACAATTTAATACAAGCTTCCCACTAGACTAATGGGTCTATAATCAGACACTTAACAAGTCCCTTCTTTCTTTGGAACGAAGGCAATAAAGGTCGCTCTCACCCCGTTATGAAAGGTCCCACTTTCAAATAATTCTTTAAACACCTGCAACAAATTCTCTTTTAATTATCTCCCAACAAACCTGATAAAAGCACAAAGAGAAGTCATCCGGACCCAGGGACTGTCCTTAAACATACTAAATAGCACTTTTCTGATTTCCTCCTCAGTAAAAGGGGCCTCAAGAGCCTATTCCTATCATCCAGCACAGAAGCACGAAGAGATTTTCAACTCTTGGCCTCTTGCAACTCTCAAAGAAAAACAACTTCTCAAAATGGCTTGAATATTCAGCAGCAATTTGTTCAAAATTAACCACTTCTTCACCATCAATGATAATCTTATTGACTAAATTTTTTTCCTTTTTCCCCCATTAGCAATCATATGGAAAAATTTGTGTTTCCATCTTCTTCTTTAAGCCACTTGTGTGTGGCTTTTTGCTTCTAAAAAATCTCTTCATATCTAAGGATATTTTCTAAATCCGCCAACAATGCCATTATTCGCTTGATTTTCAAATAAAGATATACTACATTTGCTCCTAGTACATCACATAATAAGTACTAAAAATATATTTAAACATACTTCAACCATCAAATAATGAAAAAAGTAAGGAGAAAACTCTTCAAAGCCATATCATTAACTCCAAATATTCTATAGGTCATATAGCCCATAGCCCACATTATACTTGAAATGGATTCAGTGTTTTTTCCAATCAATATATATATATATAAAGGGCGAACCAGTGCACGAGGCTCCCGCTAACACGGGGTCTGGGGAGGGCAAGATGTACGCAGCCTTACCCCCATTTCTAGAGAGGCTGTTTCCGTGACTTGAACCCGCGTCACTAAGGACGCTAATGGTAAGCCTTACCGTTGGGTCAAGCCGCCCTTTCTTTTTATAAAAATCATAAAAATAAGAAAATAAACTTACATGACCTTCAATCTATTATATAAATATATGTGTGTGTGTGTGAGAGACTCAAGCCTCGAGCTTGGGCTAGACCAAGGTTAGCCCGAGCACAACCCAAGTTTAAGCTCGGGCTTAAAATTGCAGCCCAAGCCCAATCAGGGCTAGGTGTATGCAAGTCAAATCGTGGGCTAGGTCAGGTTAGGTTCAACTGACCTAGCCCTATGCATAACGTTAAGGGTTGTGCATAATGCCAGGCCTGCCGAAGCTTGACCTCGGTCAACCCGAAAATTGGTCCAAATGGTCTAGCCAAAGGCAAGACCTGACAAAACCCCTAGGCCTGAAATTAAAGTCCAATGTTATGTTTGGGCCATACTCAGGCCTACCTTTGCCTAACCCATGACCTAAGGGCTCAAGGCCCAAATCCCATTATATAAATATATAGAGTTTTTATAAAAAAATTCAATTTTTCAATTTATATATATTTATAGAGTGTTTTTTTAATAAAAATTTAGTTTTACATAATATATTAAAGTGCCGTGGACTGGCCTGAGACCCGTACAATAAAGTTGGACCTAAACTCATAAATCAAGGCCTGAGTCCGTAATGTACCTAATTGGGTCTGCCCCAAGCCTACTAAGGCCCAACTCGGATCCAACCCATGCACACCCTTGCAGTTTTCCTAATTTTATTGGCAATTATAAAGCGTAAAAAACAAAAAACAACAATGAACTCTTATATGGCCCAAAAGTTTGGTTGTCTAGATATTTGATCATAGAAGCAATTGACAATATAATTGGTTTAGATGATTGGTTATTGCACTTGAAAATAAAATTGAAAGTAGTTGAAAATATTTTTATTCAAGATTTGATAGCTCATAATGTGTACATGGGAACAAATATCCTATCTAGGATTTGGTGTCCAGGATGGTGTTAGGGCACCACAGGTTGTCATATGAAATAAAATGGGTGGGTGATGCATTTTGTAAATATGGAGTATGCATTTTATTCCATATGATATCCCCTGTTATCTTGGACATGTTACGTTAACTTGTCTATGGAAGAACAACTAAAAAAAAGACAAAGTTCCCTTAATATATTATTACAATTTTTTAAATGTATTTCATTTATTATTTTTAATCTTTATTATCTTATTAGTTTTTTATTTATTGAAAATTTCTAACCCACATATTTATATATAAAAAAATACATTCTAAATCACATTGCCTGTGCGAATTCGTACGGATTCACAACTAGTGTAGTCCTATAGCTGAGGAAGCAAAAAAATATACAGGATCCTTTGGCTCTAATACCAAATTGATGCAATACCAAAAGAGAATAATTATGTGATCTCTTAGAGGGTTAGGGTATGTTTAGGTTTATCCCTAAGAATCGGTTATGAGCAGTAAAACTATTGTTAAATTAAGAATTAAGAACAAAAGGTTGTAATAGAGAAATCAGCAATTAAAGAAAGTAAGAGGAAAAAAAGAGTGAATAAAGTGAAAAAGATATCAACCAGAATCACCCTAGTTAGCTGCCTAGGCAATCACACCTTGGGTAGGAAGCATTCACTCTTTTAAGAGCTGTTAGTAAATTTTCTATGCAAAAAAAAAAAAGTCATTCTTCATTCAATAATAAAATTCTGAGTTACAAGTTACAACATGTGTGTATATAAAAGGTTTAATAATCTAGACTTTCAAATCCCAATCTAACTAGACTTTTTAAAAACATAAAACTCTAAAAATTCAAATCTTGTCACAAAGCCAAATGAGTAAGTTTTACCCTCCCTAATAAGGCCTACATAAAGTGAAGAAAGAAAACATTCACTTTCCTAAAAACATAAATATAACATATTCTACTTGGAAATAAATAAAAAACCCCAAACTAACTGACAATTAATTAACATAAATTAATACTAATCCTTTACCAAAAAAGAAAGAAAGTAAAGAAAAAAAGATTTATACCAAACCAACAAAATAAAAATTATTACCATACAAAAATATAATACCCAAAATAAACCTGCATAAGCCCATCAAATCTGATTATGGATTGTTTCACATTCTTCATCAAGAGGTTTCCTAGCTGCTCCACCTATTGCTTCCATGGCCCACTACTACCTTTTGCATCCACAATCGCAATTTTTGATTCAAGAATTAAAATTATCAAAATTCAGAGGGCTAAAAAAAATCTGCTCCTAGGATTTAAGAAAATCCAACACTAATGTTTAGGTTTGGATTGCCTGAATTGTATGCCTATTGGCTATTGAGCAATCATAGAGCTGAGTATTGGATTGAACACTCTAAATTAATGATAGGCAGACCAATGTAGTGTATACTATGAAGGTAACCACTTCTCTTTCCTTTGCAGACAATAACACTTCTCCTTACGCTGTTGTCTATTTGATTTCTTTTGTTTCATAAGTTCAATTTAAGATATATGTTCATTGTGGCCCCTTTCATGATATGAGAAGCAGCAATTAATATTGGTAGAACTTGGAATGCAGTTGGAAACATTGTATGGGCAATATCACTAGTCCCGATGACTTCTTTTTCATCTTTTTCTTGCAGTCTAGGTTTGGGTTCCATGTTATGGAAGCTAGGAAATCATAATTGAGAAAAGCATATTAGAAGAGAGGGAGGCATGTAATAATAAGGAAACCAAAATGTCACGTTGTGCTAATTTTATTGATTTTTCTGTTGCTTTCTAGAGATAACCTTATGTTTTCCTTGCAGTCCTTTAAGTAGGAAGTGTGATTTGTTTTATTCTTTATCACTTTTCTGTGGTAACCATTGTTTTACATGCAGTCCTTTCGTAATGGAGTGCTTGACGGAGTTTTATTCGACATATGATGACACCCAATTGAGATGGAATGGGGCTGATCTTCTAACTAGAGTAGGTGAAAAGTTTTTGAGCAAAAGGAAGAATTTTGGTAAACAGATGGAGCTAAAAAGGCAACCATCTTTTATGTTTTTCCCAATAAGTTCTCAGAATATCACAAGGTATCCATTTTCCAACCTCTCTCTCTCTCTCTCTCTCTCTCTCTCTCTCTCTCTCTGTGTGTGCGTGTGTGTGTGTGTGTGTGTGTGACAGGACAAAGGGAATGATCTGGTGCTTAGATACCAAATTGATGTGGTACCAAGAGGATAAAACTCTGTTATCTCTTCTTCTAGGCTTAGGTTAAAGTCAAAGGTTTGTATGATGAGTCCTAGGATTGAAAGGTTCAAAAGTGCTTAGGGCTGATTGTAGACTATTTAAACTAAGATTTTGCAATATTTAAACAGAAAAACAAAAAAAGAAGAATAGAGATAGAGGAGTGGATACCAAGTAGAATCACAGTAGTTGCTGCATATGCTTGGGTAGGAGGCATTCACACATCCAAGAGCTTTAGTAATTTGCTTCTTTAAAAATCCATTTGATTTATCATTCAACCAATTCTAAGTTACGAAGTATATATAAAAGTTTCACACCCTTTTCAAATCATGCTCTGACTAGACGTAATAAAAATATAAAATTTTAATATAGTTGCCATTGCATAGTGATACCATGGCAGTATTTGGCTATTAACTTCTTAAAATCACAACGGATTTGCAAAATCTTGAACTAGTTGGAAAGTTAATTGAATAATCTTTCAAAATCAAGCTAGATGAATAAATTTTGAGTTTCAATTTATAATAAATTTATAATGAGGCTCAAAGAAAAGTGATGAAAATATAACATTCACTTTCTTAAAAAAAAGTAGGACTTTTTATACTTGGAAATATATAAAAACTCCCAAACTTTTCTCTTGTAGTGTAGAGCTATTGTGCCCTTTCTTGGTTCACGTCTTTAATGAACTTTGCTTTGTATTTTCTTTTTTCATTTTAATGAATTTATTCTAACCATTCAAAATAAAAAAGGTTCAAAACTGACAAAATTTAGATTCACATCAGAAAAATCTAATACAGACCACGTTCTTAGGGCATGTCAGAGTATTGTTTTAGAGCAAATTCCTTCACCTCATTCTAAAGAGAAGTTCCAAATTTATCAGTCTCTTGCATTGACTCTTTAAAGACCAACTTATCTAAGACCTCTATTTGTTCACTTATCGTCCTGATATTTTCTTGTCTTTAAAGTATGTTCTTATGGTCTTTAAATTATGCATTCATATAGTGAACACTGTTATTGTTGTGATACTTTTCTGGTTAGATACTTTAAAAAGGAAAATTGAAAAGAGGGAAACCTTTCTTCATTAGGCAAAGATCAGGGAAGGGGAGGAGAGAATTATATCTAATTCAAATGTCTATTATTTTTGTATTACTGGTATCATGGTGACCATGCATTTGATATAGACTGTCCAAACTAATTGACCATTTCTTTTCCTGGCCATGGCCCAAAAACCATGGCTGTTCCATGCTTATAACCATCCATTTGCATTATTTCAGACAGTTGGAAGTTGTTATGGACCACCAAAAAGCTACTGTAGGTAAACTGATCGTATTCCTGCATGGCGTATTGGTGATTCAAAGCTGATCCATATAAATCAGATGGTCTGGATTGATGGATATGATGGGTTACTGTATGAAAATCAAGATCTAAATCTAATATAGGGTTCTTGCAATGTTAAACATAAAGAAGTATTCCTCTGTCTATTTATTAATTTTTATATACGGATATGCAATTTGTCTGGTTTGTGATTCTTTCTCATTTCCTATTTTTTTGCACCTCAATTCTTTTGTGTTGCAAGCAGATATTTTGCTGCCCCAGCAGATGTGACTGATAAAGCTCAACAAGAAATTCTCATCACAAAGATTCTGAATGAGTCGCTCACATTTCATTTCTGGAACAGCCTGACATCTTCTCTTGTTCCGGAGCCCGAGAGCTTTGTTGCAAGGATTCTTAACCTCCATTGCCTTCGTTGTGTCGATGTGTTGTGACTTACATGAGAAAACCTCAGGTTGTCCAAAATTTTCTTGATAGCGGTCGCATTAGAGTTTCTTATGTTTCAGTTCGAAATAGACAGTGTGAATCCCTATTTCCAAAAGTAACATTCTACCCGATTGCTTACTGGATTCTTTGGACTGAGACCATGAAGATAAGCCACGATTCATCAAGTTTGCAGTTATTATTGTTTCTGTTTGATATTAAAAAGAGTCTTTGCCACCTCAAGGACAAATAGAGGACGTAGAAAAAGAATGTGGTGGGAAAGTGCAATATGGGTCAAGAGTAGTTGATTGCTCAAGGGGGTATGGAAGAGATGCTTGTTTTTACCTCATTTCTTCTTGAAGGTGGGCTGGTTGGAGATGTAACTTATTTGCTCATTTACTCTTGAGAGTTTTGAATTGCAAAATAGAATTTGGTCTGCTGGCTCCCTGATACTGTATTTCTTGTGCATTGCTCTAGAAATGTCGGTGCAAAGGAAGAGATCAGAGCCAACTGCTAGGATCTTGTAAAATACAGCTTGCAATTATTTAATGTTTTTGTAGGGGAAATGGGGCAAAAATTTGTTAATGTTAAACAGAATGTGTAACATATCATGATCCTTTTTAGCTTGCATGGAAAATCCAAGGGTACATGCGCTTTATATATATATTGGTTGGTGGTTCTTGCTTATGCTATTTTGCTGAGGATGCAGCAATTACATCCATCCTGTGGATTGTTGACGGTTAAATGGCCGGTGATTCCATAGCACCAGTAACAGCCATCCAAGTCAATGGCTTGCAGGTGACGATGTTATTATTATTATTATTTTTTTTTTGATAGGTAAGCGCTAGTGATTAATCTATTAGTAGTTGAAGAAGGGTTTGAACCCAGGTCTGTGGTACAAAGCCCACAGGCTTTACCAACTTATCCAGCTGGCATCTTCGCAGGCGACAATGTTATAGTCACAGGTATTTGTACAAAGTTCTCAGTCAAGGTGGAGAGACTTTGCTTTCATAGGAATGGTGACTGATGGTATCTGGCATATGCATTACAACAAAGAATATATGATGGGCTCTTAGGTGGGGCATTGCCTCATAAACAAACCACCCATATTAAGACAATATAAGGTTTTTTTTTGGGTATGAAGATCAGATAAGCTGTGCACATCTATAGTTGCCCATGTATGAACTTTTTTTTACTGTATCATGATTCCTTACGAGCAGTCTTAGAGCCTCGTGGGAAGTTCTTACTCCTTAGATGGCGTAGAATGGGTTTGAAAACCCTCTTGGGAATTTAATCAAACAGTTAGAAGAGGTTTTAGCAAAAGGGTTGAATGGGTTTCCTATAAACTAATGAATTGAGAGGAAAGCAAAGAGGGTTTGAGGGGGGCTTTATTAGGGGATTAATTAATGGAGATAGAGAGGGAGTGAGACTTAGCAATTGAAAGCAAGATTTATGATGGATTCAAGGGCTGGCCATGGGAAAGATATGGAGGTGGGTTTTAATTTTAATCAAAACCTAGAAGAGGTATAAAAGGGTTATGGCTGCCGCATGGTATGTAGTAGGGAGGGGGACATGTGGTTTCAACTTTGGGTCAAACACATCCTTGGTTGAGGAGTTATAGAAGAATGATCATGAAGAATTCTGGAAAATTTTCAAGGATAAAGAAAGCAAAGAAGAATAAGAAGATAATAAAGAAACTCACCGCTAAGAGCAATCTCACATAGAGCTTCAATGTATGGTAGCCATTGAAAGAAAGAGATACCACTAAATCGTATAAGCCTCCAAAAGCATAGAACTCTAATTTTCATTCATTACCAAAATTAAAGAGGTGGGTCTTAATTTATAACCCACTCTCTTAGAGTTACATCAATAACCTAATACTAATGGGCCTTATTATATGAAATAAAAGAATGGAGAAAAAAAAAACTAAACTATGGCCCCAATATGGGCTGCTCGACCAGCTTAATAAACATACTAGTTTGAGCTTTATAACATAGCTCAAAACAATGATATAAATACCCTATGTGTCTTAAATCTAAATGTAAATAAAACATAAAAGACTTATAGTGGATCCAATAAAAGACATTAAACCAAACCTAAATAACATAAATTATAACTCAACAAACAAATGACGTATAATTCTCCTATGGATCTAACAAAACATGTGTGACCCATACACCTACTCGAACAAAATGGGCAACACAGTGGGCCTCCTCCTACAATAATGAAGCCTATAGGACTGCATAAGCATGATGTTCTCATCATTAGATCTATAATAACAATGGATGATCCTTGGAATTCACTCAACACAACACCAAAACGTGGTTCAAGAGTGTTGTCTCTGAGGAGTACCTATTCACCAAGGACACCAACATTTTCCCAACACATAGTCTTTAACCCGTTTAGAGATTCCTCTTTATTACAGGGTTAGTATCTTTCCTATCTATTTTCAAGTTGTATCCATTATAATCATTTTTTTTAGTTCTCGAAAAGGTTATTAGCCAAATCAACTCGTAATTGCTCCAGAGTCAAGGTTTATAATACAGTGTCTAGGGTGAGGGCTCTGGTTAAATGGATGAGTTCCAACAATATGGTTGAAATTTTTTCAAAAGCTTAGTGGGCATCTTCATTTTTAAAATTTATTATGAATAAGCATAACATGGTTTCTCCCCTTACTGAAGATATTATTGACAAAGACCCCAACCCTTTAAAAAAAACTATACCCAAATGCAAGTCCTTTTATTGCCATCGATTCCTTTGGTCTTTTTTTTCTGAAAATTTGATGAGCAAAGATGAGTGGAGCAAAGGAGAGGGTGTTATATATTTTCTACAAATTCTAGTACCCTACCTCTTAATCCAGGGTAGCGGGCCCAAAGCATATCCTCTTGGCAAAG
Source organism: Platanus orientalis (assembly GCA_025762735.1). Lineage (NCBI taxonomy): Eukaryota > Viridiplantae > Streptophyta > Magnoliopsida > Proteales > Platanaceae > Platanus > Platanus orientalis. Next base: position 4,914 of record JAOXJP010031639.1, on the reverse strand, counting down.
TTCCATATCTATTGCAATAAGAACCTCTCATCCCTTTGTCCCATTGAAATTGAACCCCTAGTTAGAATTAGTTTACCTAACAAACTAATCCACACAAAATCTTGTCATATCTGTTATTTGTTTTAAGGTAATTGGGATTACATTCGTTATGCCTATTTTAAAGTTTGAAAGTCTTAGGGAACCGATGCCAAAATAAGTATTGTAAATGCCCTTGTTTGGTACACATTGCTAGTCATTGAGTATAACAATGACTTAAAACACTGAATTTTGGCTATGACAAGTTAATATTCATCATTTTTGGGTAATCCATGAATCACCTTGGTTTGCAAAAATCATAAAAAGTGAACATGGAGAAAAAACCTGCCGATTGTAGGGCTCTTGAAATGATAGACCATCCTTCAACATAGTGTTTTGAAAAGATATTTTGGTGTTGCGAAAAAGGAGGATATGTCTCATGGGTTCGTAAAAGTCAATTAATATCTTCTTGTTGGTGTCTATTTCTAATCACAAGCATGTTAATGTTGTATCCATTTGGAATCTTGAAGATTCCAAATATTGAATCTTTAGCAATAACGCCTTGTTTTCATTTATTTACATATTTATCTTTGTCTGACACATTCGATCAATCAAACAAACTATAATTTTCAAACTCTAACCCATTTGATCGATCAAAGGAGTCTCGATCAATCAAGCATAATGAGTTCTGATTCAAACATTTTCAATCGATCAAAGATTATTTGATTCTGCAATTAATCGAACTGTTAAGATTGTAAAAATTTGTTGGATCAAAATTACACTAGTTTTCATATGAAATAGTGCTTAATGAGTTTGTAGACACTGGTGAGTGGATGACCGTATAGAATGGTGCCTAAGATATCTACAAAGACTTCTAAAAGCACCCAAACGAAATCTATAAATAAATGAGTTTTACCCATATTTTTAAGATATCAAAACCCTCTCTTTTCACTGTTTTTTCTTTGGAAAACATTTTTGGTTTTCTCTATTATTTTCTTTTAACAAATTTCATTTTTGTGCTTGTGATCTATAAAAGAGAAGATTTTTTGTCTGCTTTTTTATTTTGATTTCTTTGGATTTGAACCATGTTCATTACCATTCACATGGATCTTCTTATACTAGGGGTGGTAATGTTTGACGTGACCCATGATCCCGACACAAACCCAACACGAAATAAATGGCTTAGGGTTGACTGTAAACGTGTTTCAGCTTAAAATGGGTCAACATGCTTTAACACGATTAATAAGTGGGCCGGGTTTAGGTTGACCCATGTAGTCATATGCCCTTAACTTGACAAGACATGAATCTGACCCGCCAACACGAATTACCACATAACCCATGAACCCAACACAAAATAAGTAGGTTAGGTTTGACTGTTAACATGTTAGGGTTGACCCGCTTTGACATGATTAATAAAATGGGTTGGGTTCGGGTTGAGCCATATAGTTTACCCTTACATCAACACAACATGAATCTAATCCGCCAATACAAATTGCCTCCCTATCTTATATTGTGCGGGTCCAAGAAGATTGTGTCATTAAATCATGGGGTGGTTGCTAGAGTACCTTGTCGCATCAAAATAGAGGGAGTTGAATACCATCAAGGATAATCTACCAACACACCTTAGCACCAAACCAAGAAGATCATTCTAACTTTTTCTTCTTTTATTGCTAATTTATTTATTTAATGCATAAGTTCTATTTTTTATTATTTACCCCATTTTGAATGCAGCCATTAAGAAGGAGACATGTGACTCACAATCATTCTCGAGGAAGTGACGACTATGGAGCTGACACATCACAGGAACACAAAAAGGGTGAATAGTATTGATGGATCAATGAGTGTCCCACGATATAAGAGATGATAACCGACGATACCATTAATTGAGGGAAAATGGCATGATGGCTTACGTGTTGGGGCCATTAATGGAAGTTTATGCTTGAGAATGTGACCATGTACTCATGATCATATTCGACCACCAAATAACCGTATCAAAGACTATATAAACAACGGGAGTTAGTGGAAAAGATCATCGAACATCAAATCAAATCTTATCTTTTTATATTCCCTAGGAGTAAGAGTAGAGTAGAGGTAAAATAGTGGTTACATTAATTGTAAGGAGATCAAAACATTTTTTTGTAACGTTGATCAAGCATCCTCAAGGAGTGACAGCAGAATCGACAAAAAGAGGTTTGTAAGTGTACAAATTTGCTATTATTATTATGATTATATTCATTCCATGTAATTTTCAATTATTTTAATATTCATTGTTTGCAAAAGTCCTTTTAATTGAAATGTGAACCAAACCCACTTTAACCACACGGTTCACTTAAACCCAGGTCAAGTTCAAAAAAAAAAACTAACATTTATATACGAATTTATCTTAGTTTGTTCATTTAAATACATCTAAAGTGGTAAATTGTTTAAAAAAACTTATACTATAGAATTGTGTATGAAATATATTGATTGCATTATCTTTAAATAATATATGTGTTTACTGATTGTTTGTTGAATTAAATTATACATTATAAACATTGTTTAACAACAAATGTAGCTTTTAATCCTACTAAAAGGTAAGAGGAATGTAATGCCCCTGAGTCACCCCCTTATAAGTGGCTCAGGTTGCTACTTCGATTTTTCTATAATACCATAAACATCCATGTATTTTTATCACAGTCTTATATAAAAATTTGATCAATAACCTGCAGAAACGTAAACCATTAATACTAGCTCATGTCCTACCAAGACATAGCCCATCATCTAATCCATAACACATGTTTTAAAAAGAAACTTAACCTTTAGTGGAAACATTAATTACTTACATTCTATAACCATAAACATTTCATTCAAAGTAATAGAGTACATCGGAAATGTAACTCTAGCCAACTACTCAATGTAAGGTGATTATCGGCATGATAAATGGAGTGTCCACAATCACATGATATCCACAAGTCTATAATAATGGTCTCAAATCTTATTACATTCAATCCATAAATATAAAATTATTACATTTATCAAGTAAAGTCTCAATAGAAAATGTAATAAGAAAGCATCTCTTTAATTGGATCCGTCATCACCCAACAATGACCCAATCACTCCACCAATTTGTCCAAACTTATGTCAATTGGGGTGAGCTTGACAGGTTCAACAAATGCAAACCTAGTCCAAAAGATAAAGACAAAGCTTGCACATAAGCTTATCTTACGTAACAATAACATGAATAGCAAAATGAGCTCAACAATAGAAAACAATAACATGTGAGTCCATGGATGCATTTGAATAAACAACATAGACATAGTCAATGCCATGGACAATAAATGAGTATATGTCACAAGTGATGACAAGTATAGCATCATTCATTTTCAAAGTTAGTCGATAGCACTTTTCATGTTCATTTTTTATACTTCTTCAATAGTTAGCTCACTTACCATTAGGTACCAAATAAATCAAATCATATGGTTCATTTACACGACTTAATCAAATGTCATGTTCCTTGTCAATAGATTTCCAATATTCGATCATTAACTTTCATTGTAGAGACCTAATGGGAAGCCTCAAAACTGATATTCAAAGGTTCGATGGTTCAATGATTCAATGGTTTAATGATTCAATGGTTCAATAATTCAATGATTCAATGATTCAATAGTTCATGGTTCAATAATTCAATGGCTCAATGGTTCAATGATTTAATGGTTCGATGATTCAATGTTTCAATGGTTCAATGTTCAATAGAGTTCTCCATTGTTTCAACCCAGTGTTAGGTCCATTCTTTGTTTAGACCTAAGGTTAAGTCCGTTCCTTGTTTAGACCCAAGGTTAAGTTCCTTCCTCATTTTAGACCCGAGATTAAGGTCATCGAATTCTATTCACAGGTTCAATGGTTCAATAGTTCAATGGTTCAATGATTCAATGGTTCAATGTTCAATAGAGTTCTCCCCTATTTTGACCCAAGGTTAGGTCCCTTCCTTGTTTAGACTTAAGGTTAAGTCTATTTCTTGTTTAGACCCAAGGTTAAATCATCAAAGTATAGAATTCTGCTCTTTATAGACCTTGGTCCTTGTTTAGACCCAAGGTTAAGTCCCTTCCTCATTTTTGACTCAATGTTAAAGTCATTGAATTCTATTCATAGGTTCAATGGTTCAATAGTTCAATAAGGCCCAAAGAAGGTTCAACAGTTTAATAAATCCCAAGAAGGGTTCAATGACGTGTCAAAGTTCAATAACAATTTAGGCATATCAAAAGGATATCAATAGCCAATAAGTGTTCTCATGACATCTAAAAGAAGGATTCAAGGTTCAATGAGTTTTGATCAAGATACTTTCATATTTCACATTCACTTGTTCATAATTCATTCAAATAAGTCATATGTGATCATTAATTCAAATATATTTTAGTCATTAATGATTCTTATGGCCTTTTATAGCATAAGATCTTAGCTTATTCAAAGGGTTCCATCATACCAATCTTTGGTTCACATTTCATAGTCTATATGTAGGAAATCAGAGTTTTAAACCTATTTTATTTCAGTCAAAGACACTCTTTCATGTTTAATTTTATATTAGTTTAATAGAATCCATATTCTATATGGTATATCAATGAGATTCACCTTAACTAATCATGTTTGTTTCATAGCAATTAATTTCATAGAAATTCTTATCATTTTAACCTTAGATCCATGTCAAATACATGTCTAGCATATGGGTTTCAAGGAAAATTTCATAAATTTATCAATAAGGAGTAGCAACAAGATCAAAACATACTTATATTCAATATTCATAGTGATTCACATGAGATTTCAATAGAAAACAAGGATTCAACAACGAAATTTGGCATAAGTGATGAAAATATCATCCAATCTACATAGACTTTACTCACAAACATGGTATTCATTAAGGTAAAG
>JAOXJP010031628.1:0-16802 GCA_025762735.1 Platanus orientalis | reverse complement strand
ATCTCCCCTCCTTTCATTACTTTGTATCTAGATCTTTTTAGGATGTTTAATGAAACTTTATTTCTGAATTTTTCTTTAATTATGAGGAGCTAAACCCCTAGCTAAGGTTAGGGGTCAACCATGGATTCTTATGAATGAAGTTTTGATTCGATTTTTGCTTTCATGATTATGAAGTGACTGTGCTAATGATTTTTTTTATGAGTGTTGCATGTTTGCATATTTCTTGAGATTCGTTGTCGACTCTGGTTACGTCGGATCCTTGAGAAAGTTTCTACAACATGATAACATGGTTTTGCATATCTTTAAATAGTCATTGAATGTGTACTCTTTAATGATAATCTATGATCTAAAAAATTATGTAGCTGCCTGATTCATCCTCTCAAGGAGATGCTTACACACCAGTAGATTCTTTAAGATCTAATGTTGACCCTAGTTATGCTGGATGCTAGGGAGAATCTCTGTGTTGTGTTAGTGAACCATTTAATGACTAATCAACAACTGCATAATTTGAGGGTTAAGATATTCCCTATTTTTATTACCAAACACTCCGGTTAGGAAGAACACATCATTTTCCCCCAACTGAGATAACCAAATCAAAGCTTATTTATGATTTTTCATGAGTAGCCCCGACCCCTAGTGTTCATCTCCTAATTTAATCCATTGCTCTTTAGTTCATTTTTGTCTTTTCTTTAGAATTAACATATTCAAATTTTTTTTACCTTGAGGACATAATCAAACTCTCTTTTTTTTATTTTTGCTAATTTTCTATTTCCATTTTTTTCCATGCGGTTGTTTGTTCTTCAGTCCCTATGGATCGACCCTGGTCTTACCGGGTTTTTACTACTTTGCTACACCCTACACTTGGGGGTTATTCTGCTATGCATAGTGTGCTCTTCAGAGTGCATTATTTAAAACGTAGAATGTGCATGGTGCATAGGATCAATCTTGCTTGGTCTGCCTTGGAGCAGGTCAACCCGGGGTCAGACCCAGTTCTTGGCTAACCATTCCATGGTTGGAGCTGGTTTGAAATCAACATGTAGTGGCATTTGATTGTTGGAAGTTTTTTCCTACCAAAGTTGCCCCCCCCAATTCTTCATTCATGTGGTAACAAAGACAATAGGGAACTATGAATGTGTGTTAGTTCCTTTCATTTTGCATTCAATTCGATGGACATACATCTAGTGATAGACTCTTTTGGTGGCGTTTGAGGTGACATGTAGCTATCACGCCATTAATTTTTTTAGTTAGTTTTTTAATCTAAAGAGATTTTCTCTTGAGGCTTTTATAGACAATTGGACAGTTTCTTTACCCACTACTTGCAAGTGGAGAGATCTTTTGAAGGCAATTATGACGATGGATGTCACTTGGAGTTCCAAGGTGTTTAGGGTGTTTCATGAAGAGTGATTTTGTTGCCTCTTGATTACCTTCTTGGCGTCTATAAATCTCAATCTTTGATCTTGAGTTTTCATAAAACTTGCACATTCTCTAGAACCATGTCTCTATAAAATGCTACTTTTAGATATCTTGCTCCTACGACTACTATCAATTCTTAGGAGGTGGTTGTTGCGATGGTTGAGAGAATTGTACTTCCCCAAGACAGGAGGCATCTGGAGGGGATGATTGATGAAAAGATTGCCTCACATGCTATTGCTCTCGGTTTGAGGGTGAGACTTCCTTAATAAAGATGTTTCTTCATTTTTACATAATATTTTTGTAATTATAGTTGATATTTCAGGCTTCCAGTGTTGTTGCTAAGTTGGCTTGGCGTTTTTATCTCTAAAGCATCAAAATTATTAGGGTGAAAGGAGAAATTTTTAACCTTTAGAGGTTATTGGAGGAGGATCGGCAAATCTCTTAGGAGATTAGGGCTAAGAGGTGTGCATTTATGAGCCACTTCATGAGACTCATTAAAACTCTAGAGAGGGAGAGAAATGAGTTAAGAAATAAGGTAGCCCAGCTGAGGAGGAAACAAAGGAGAACTGAGGAGGGATAAGATAGTGCTGCTGATGGTTATCCTAAATTTGTTGGAGACCCTATTTTTGCTTCCTCTGATCCACTCCCCATTCTATCTTTTCTTTTCTTCTTTCTCTGAATATAGAAGTAATTTCTTCTGCTCTTCTTTGTTCTTTAACCAGCCTTCACATCTCTTTGTTTACTTGTCTATTGGTCTTCTTTATTTTGTTTTTCTTCCATTCTTCAACCCCAGTATTATTTTCCTTTTCCTAGGCAAAAAGGGCATCTATCCCTTAGTGATGAAGCTTTGTTGTAGATGAATAGTCAGTCTTGTTTGACATTTTCCAAGTGGTTGTATAGTTAATCTTGAGACTTGTGAGAAACTAGTTCTTTTTTTTTCTATAATTTGTATCTTATGTAAAGCTTGAATGAAGTAATATTTTGGATTTGATTGTATCCTTATACAAGACTGTGCTTTTTTCTTTTCTTTTTGCTTCTCCTGGCAAAGCTCGTAGTAGACCCATCATGGGGTTTTTTTATATGCATGGTTCAAAAGATATTTGATGCCTAGCTAGTAGGTCTTAGGTGGCTTAATGCCATATTATGTATAACTAGTAGGGCTTAGGAGGTTCAAAGACATATTGTTGAATTACTAGTAGGGCTTAGGTGGTTGCAAGCTAGATTGTGCTTAACTGGTAGGGCTTAGTTGGCTCGAAGCCAAATTATGCCAACTAGTAGGACTTTGTTGTCTCGGAGCTAGATTGTGCCTAACTAGTAGGGCTATATTGGCTTGGAGCTAGATTATGCCTAACTGATAGGGCTTTGTTGGCTTAGAGCCAGATTGCGCCTAATTAGTAGGACTTTGTTGCCTCGGAGCAAGATTATGCCTAATTGATAGGGCTTAGTTGCTTTACTTAATGAAGTGAAATGGGTCCTAATCTGAGAGGGTCACTCTCAAAATTAGGGATACTTAGTTGTTCCATTATAGGACTTTTGCTCTAGACTAGAGCCTGTTAACCTGGCCCATAAGGGCCTCTTAGGCTACATTCGGAGATAGGCATGCCTAGCTGTTCAATTCTAGGACTTTTTCTCTAACTAGACTAGAGCCTGTTAACTTAACCTAGAAGGGCTTCTTGAGCTGCTTCTAGAAATAGGCATACCTAGCTATTCGATTCTAGGACTTTTGCTTTAACTAGACTAAAGCATGTTAATCTAACCTGGGTTTGTTTTAGGGCATTATACCCTGAATGTAATCTTTCACTTGAAAAGATAAAAATGTAGATGGAAGAAAGTAGTATTTTATTGATGATACTTTCTTAAATGAATTGTATTCGATGGCCTGGGAAGGATTCTTCCATCCATTGCTTGAAACATGTATGTTCTTAACTCTCATTTTTCTTAGATCAGGTAAGGCCCTTCCAAATTTGGGCCCATTTTTCCTTGGCCTGGTTCTTTGGTGTTTTCAAAGACTTGTTTAAGAATTAGTTCTCCTTCTTTGAAACCCTTATTGTTAACCTTTTGATTGTAGTATTTTTTAAGCTTCTGGTGATAGGCTGCAATTCGTACTTGGGTTCTTTCCCCTTTTTTTTCTTCTAATAGATCCAAGCATATAGCTAGTTGCTGCTCATTATCTGGTGTGGTTGCCATGGCAGTCCATAGATTTGGTTCTTAGACCTTTGTTGGTATGATCGACTCCAAACCATATGTAAGAGAGAAAGGAGTTTCTCTAGTGGGCTATCTCTTTGTGGTGCGATAGGCCTATAATACTCCTGGCAACTCTTTGACCAATCTTCCCTTAGCTTTTCCCAAACATTTTTTGAGGTTGTCCAATATGGTTTTGTTGGATACCTCTGCTTAGCCATTTTCATGAGGATACTTGGGTGTCAAGAACCGGTTGATTATGATGTATTCATCACATAAACTTTTGAATTGTCTACCATTAAATAGTTGTCCATTTTTAGTGAGTAGTACTTCGAAATTCTAAATCTACAAATTATGTATTTCCAAACAAAGCTTTTAAGCTCCACCTCCCTTATTCTAACACAGGCTTCTGCTTTTATCCACTTGGTGAAGTAGTTCATGGCTACCAAGAGGTATCGCCTTTTCCCTGAGGTAGTTGGCAATGGCCTAACTATGTCAAGCCCCCATTACATGAAAGAGGCCAAGGGCTGGTGATTGATACAAGCTCCTAATCTAGCTAATGAGTCATTGGTGCATATTTTTGGCATTTGTCACATCTCCTGACGAATTGTCATGCATATTTTTGTATATAGGGTCAATAGTATCCTTGTGTCATGGCCTTGTGAGCGCGAGACTTTCCTCCCTTGTGGTTTTCACATTCTCCCTCATGGATTTCAGTTAGAAGGAGATGAGCTTGTTCGAGCCACAAAATGACCTTCTATAAAGCTGGTCATCAATGATTATATACTTTGTTGCCTTTTGGCACTTCCTAGACTCTTGGTGTTTGCTTGGCAAGACTCCATGTTGTAAATATTGGACGATAAATTCCATCCATATGGCTTGAGTGTTCACTTGTCTAACATGGCTGACTTGTTGAGACTACATTACGCTCAGCTCTGAGAGGTGTATCACTAGGATATCTCATGCTTCCTTTACTTTTAATGATTAAGCACGGCCAACAAGTGCATTTCCATGGGCATTGTCTTCTCTAAGAAGTTGTTGTAGCTGCACGTGATAGAATTTCTTCAACTCCTTATGAATCGCTTAGAGTAAGAAGCCATTTTAAGATCCTTGGTTTCGAACTCTCCTTCAGTTTTCTTGATCACTAATTGTGAATAACTATGCACAGTCAAATTTTTTGCACCAAAGTGGTAAGCTAGTTGGAGTCCCATGAGTAGGGCTTCATATCTTGCCTCATTGTTTCTAGCCTAGAATCCCATTGCTATGACTTATTCTAGCGTTTCACCTTCTGGGGTGATGAGAATGATCCTTGCTCCTACTCCCTTTGAATTGGATGCTCCGTCGGCATAAAGCTTCCAAGTTGGTTGCTAGGATGATTCCTTGGTTATGAAATAATCCAAGGACTCTGTTGAGAATTTTGCTAGGACTTGTACTTTTTTTACTATTTATGGATGGTAGTAGATGTCATACTGCTTGAGTTTTATGGCATATTTGGCAAGTCTCCTAGAGAGTTCCATCTTTAAGAGAATAGCATTGGAAGATTGGTGATGACCTTAATAGTGTGTGCTTGAAAATATGGATGTAGCTTTCATAAAGCACTTACCAAGGCCAATGTAGCTTTTTCCACATGTGTGTAGCATGTTTTCACATCAATGAGAGTCTTGCTAGTGTAGTAGATGGGATTTTGGTCTTCTTCTTCACGTATAAGGACTGCACTTACTGCCACCAGTGAGATGGAGATATAGAGTACGAGCTCTTCTTCAGGTTGGGGGCTTTAAATAGTAACAATGGGTTACTATGATATTACTTCAGCTTTTGAAAAACTTGCTCAAACTCTTGATTCCATTCGAACCTTTTGTTTGCCTTCAAGAGTTGGAAGAATGGTCTGCATTTATTGCCTAACTTAGAGATGAATCTGCTTAATGTTATGATCCTCATAGTGAGTCTTTAGACTTCTTTGATATTTGTTGGTGATGGCATCTCAACTATTGCTTTGATTTGAGATGTATTAGCTTATATTCCTCTTTAAGTGGCCATATATCCTAGGAACTTGCCTGAGGATACCTCAAAGGTACATTTTATTGGATTAAGCTCCGTCTGATATTTCCTAAGCATTTGAAATGCTTTAGCTAAATGAGAAAAATGATCATCTCTTTTCTGGCTTTTGACCAACATGTCTTGCACATAGACCTCCATGTTGTGGGTTATATGGTATTTGAAAATCTTGTTGACCAGCCACTGATAAGTAGCTCTTGTGTTCTTCAGTTCAAAAGGCATGACCTTATAATAGTAGAACCCTTGTTTAGTGATAAAGGAGGTCTTCTATGTTGGCTAACCATTCGGGGTACTGAACCTCGCAGATGGAGCCGGCATGTAGAAGTTTTTCAATCTCTTCTTTAATGATGAGATTTCGTCTTGGGGTGAATCTCCTTTACTTTTGTCTGACTAGCAGATAAAATGGATCAACATTGAGTAGATGTATCATTACCTATGGGCTTATGCCTGGCATATCCGAAGGTGTGAATGTGAACACGTCTCGATTTTGTTTGAGAAAAAGAGATAGTTGTTGCTTGAAACTTTCAGGTTATCGAGCTCTAATTTGAGTTTTTTCGTCTGGTTGACTTTGGTCAAACCATAATTCTTCAACTTATTGAGCTACGGAGGCCTAGGGCCTCCAATCATACACGTGGGTATCCTAGGAGCCTTTGAGTAATTGTTATCGGTTGGTGGGATCTTGCTGATGATCCTCTTTCATTGTTAGAGTGTAACACTTTCTGGTTAAGGACTGATCTATCTGTACCTTCAACATCCCTTCTAGTGTCAGGAACCAAAGGCATTAATGGTAAGTTGAAGGTACTGCCTTCATCTTGTGGATCCACCCCCTACTAAGGATGACGTTGTAGGGGAAGAAACTTCGACCACCAAGAGAGTAACTAGTCCCAAGGATATTGGTAGCTTTAATTTTCCCAAGGCTGGTGTGGGCTGGCCATCGAACCCAACCAAGTGTGTAGAGTAAGGCTCAAGGTCAGATTTTTTCAAATTCATTTGGTAGAAAGCTGGGAAGAAAAGTATGTTTACTGAACTCCTAGTGTTGACCATGGTTCTTCTAACTTTCACACAAAGATCTTGGGAGACATTAATAGTGCATCTTCATGTGGAAAATGTTACCCTTCTAGATCCTAGTCTAATAAGGTAACCAGCCCTAAACGAGTGTCTGGCTATGATTTATTAACGATTTTAGCCAACTATGATATGTAGTAGATTCAGTGTACCTAGTATGCCTTTTAATAATGGCTCCTCAAAGTTGATCGAGTAGCCTACTCCATTTGGGGTCCTCTATGAATGGTATGGATGAAAGGGACAGTTTCTGGTTATGATTGAGTGTTGGCCACCTGCACTGGGTGAGGCCTTTCTTCTCGAAGGGGTCATTCCAAATGCTAGCCCGTATCGGCTATATAAGCCTTTAGGTAGCCAGGCCTGATGAGACTTTCAATTTATAATTGGAGAATCCTGCATTCTTTAGTTTGGTGACCTTCGGATTTGTGGTACGCATAATGCTTAGATTGATCCCTTGTGCTTGGATCCCCTTTCATGGGCTCTGTCCCCTTCAAATATAGTTCATGCCTGATCTGTTGTAGGATGACCTTAATAGGGATATTAAGAGGTGTTAGGTCTCGGATGGACTTATCCTCCACCTTTCTCTTCTTGTTGGGGCTTCCCTTGTTTTATTCCTTAGTGTAAATTAGTCTAGACTGAAGATCTGGTGGTACATCTATCACTGCTGGAGGTGACTCATCATCTAGCTTGGTATATTTTTCTGCCCTAGCTAAGAGACTCATCATGTCATTCATTGGGATTTTGGTTAGTAACTGATGCAACTTGCTTGTATGTGGGACTCCCCTTTTGAATGTTATGGTCACAGTTCTTTTGCCGTAGCCTTCAGTGTGGAGAAGCTCTGATTGGAACCTCCTGATGTATGCTCTTAACAACTTTTCTTGGACCCGTTCATGTTGAATAGGGTGTCCATGTCTTTCCTTTGAGGCTTTCCATAGACAAAGTTGGCAATGAAAGTAATGCATAGCTGATGATAACTATAAATGCTTAAAGTAGGTAGCTTATGGAACCAACCCAAAGCCACTCCTTAGAAACTTGAAGAGAAGACTCTACATATCAAACTATCATTATGTTATTTGAGAGTCATCACCTACTAATAATGGTGCAAGTGTGTTATTGGATCAGATGATCCATCATAGTTGTTGAACTTGGGCATGGTGAATTGTCTAGGAACTGGTTAATCCAAGATATCTAACCTAAAAGGATATTTTTCAAGGTTTTTGACAATGCTTTGAGCTATCTGCTGGGCTGTTTGATTTTGAGGAGTGTTAACCCTGATATTAAGTTCCTCTAGGTTCTTTTCAACTAAGCCATTCACATCCTCCTTAGAGACCTTTTTCAAATTCTTGCCCTCTTGGAGGGAAGGGGGATTCTCTTCTCTCTCCCCTTATTGTTGGTGTGAGAATGTGAGGCCTGTTGGTGCTGATGATGGTCATCTTCTGGGAAATGTGCCCTAAGGTGTTTATTTTCCAAAGTTAACCTTTCTAGCTCTTGCCATAATTCTTCTCTCTACTCCTAAAACTGATCTCGAATAGTATCGAATTGTGTTAAAATTTCTTCTACTCATGGGGGAACGTCTTGCTAAGGTGGTTGCTCTAGGTCAACCTGAGTTCTTGCTCGAGTAACTTTCCTATGAGGGGGAATGGCTGGTTTGCAAACATTCCCACAGACGGCATCGAACTGTGGGTGGTAGAATTACACCCCAATGTAAATCTAAGTTGAATCACTTCTTTCTAGTTTGGTTTAGCTTAAGTTGGAACCTACAAGTTGTTGAGCTTCCCTAAGATGCTCCTTGCACCAGTGTGGTACTTGTTAATTGACCTCTAATGATCAAGTTAGCAATATTTATATTTACTTGGATGAGGTTTAGTGTGGTTACCTCAGGGTGTGTAGGATTTGGTCCTCTTCCTTGTTCTCTATTTTTTATTCTCCTTTGCAGTTGGTGCTTCAGTCATTCTTATAGAGCTTTAATGGAGTTCCTTCCCTCTTCATTTGGGATTGTGATCTTGCTAGATTTCCTGAAATCTTGGGAAGTTAGACTAATCTTGAGTTTGATTTGCTTTAACTTCTTTTGGATGAGCTTTTAGAGTTAAACCCATAGAGTGATCCTTGGTCAATCATATCTTTGACTCAAGATTGAGTTTGTTGTGTTTGTTGTAGCGATATCACGTAGCTTAACGTGTTTTGACTGTTAGCTTACATGCAGCTGACATATCGGGATGCCTCAAATCTAGTTTGATGTGCATGAAACTTAGGCTCAATCTTGATTGGTTTACTCTGGAGTAGATTAACCTAGGGTCAAGCCAGATTTTGTGCTAACCATTCTGTGGTTGGGGCTGTTTTAAATCAACACTTGATGGCATTTAATTGGTGAGAGTTTTTTTCTTACCACAAAAGGTATTTTATAAATTTCATCGACAATGCATCTAAGTATATGTATGTATTTCTAACAACGACAAAAAATGAAGCATTTGAGAAGTTCAAGTATTATAAGGATGAAGTTGAAAACTCCCTTAACTTGAAAATCAAGATTCTAAGGTCTAATTGAAGTGGCAAATACAATGAATCGTATTTCATTAAGTTTTGTGAAGAACATGTGATTAAAAGAGAAATGTTAGCAGTTTATACTTCACAACAAAATGGGGTTTCTGAAAGAAAGAATTGCACATTGATTGAAATGGTCACTTCTATACTGACAAGTTCAGGTGCATGTTTAAGTCTATGGGGAGAGTCCTTATTGACCTCATGCCATGTATTGAATCATGTTCCTTAGAAGACACTAAGTGCTACACCATATGAGATATGAAAATAAAGAAAACCAAATTTGGGTTACTTCATGGTTTAGGGTTGTTTCATTCAGGTTAAACTATTGAATGAACATACCTTGAAGGTTAGTCCTAGAGGAACTAATTGTGCATTTATTGGATACTCTATGATGAGTAACGTTATAAATTTCTCAAGCTAAAACCATCTTCTCCTCACACAGTGGTTGAATCTACTAACATAGAGTTCTTTGAGAACATATTTTCATTCAAGAAAAGTCACAATAGTGGGAATAAGAGAGCTTGAGTCTAGCAATAAGAGGAAACCCGAGGCTTCCAAACAAATAGAGCCTCAAAAAAGTGCAAGAGATAGAAAGCTTGAGGACTTTGGTCCTAACTATGTAGTTTGTTTGGTAGAGTGTTGTGTTTTAAAGAAGTAATGTCATCCCATGATGGTGTCTTTTGGAAAGAAATAATAGATGACAAGATGTACTCAATTATGTCCACCAAACATTAGTGCTAGTGGATCTACGTTAGGGTTGTAAACCTATCAGCTGCAAGTTGGTTTTCAAGGGAAACTTATACCATATGGTAAAAGTTGAAAAGTTCAAGGCCATAATGATAGCTAAGGGGTGCAAAGAAAAAGACTTTGATAACTTTGACACTTACTCCCTTGTAGTAAGAATTTTGACTATCAGGTTGCTACTAGGCATGTCTACAATAAAGAATTTGGATGTAAAGACCATCTTCTTGAATGGCTAGCTAAAAGAAGAAATTTATATGAAGCTGCCAAAAGTTTTTGTCATGCCAAGACAAGAAAAGAAAGTGTGAAAGTTGATAAGATCCCTATACAAATTGAAATAAGCACCAAAGCAATGGCATGATAAGTTCTGATTTACTTTTCTCAAGAATAGATTTAAATCCAATGATGGTGATATGTGTATATATAAAAAGATCAGCAGAGAGACATGTGTGATTATCAGTCTATATATTGATGATATGCTCCTTTTTAGGACTGAAGTTGATTATGTTAACAACACTAAGAATTTTTTTGTCTTTGGTGTTTGATATGAAGGACTTAGGGATTACCAAAGTGATTCTAGGTATCAAGATTGTCAAAAATGATAGTGGGATTGATATCACACGATCATACTACATTGAGAAAGTTCTCAAAAGATTTGACATGTATGAATGTACTCTGGCATCCATACCTATCAACACTAGTGTCAAGTTAATAGAATAGAGGTTGTCATGTATCTCAGTACAAGTATTCATAGATAGTTGGCTGCTTTATGTATATCATGTAATGCACAAGGCTGGACATTGCCTTTATAATAAGAATGCTGAGTAAATACACAAGTGATCAAAGTAGTGAGCACTGGAGTGTTTTGCTTATGGTTTCGACATACTTGAAGAGTACAATGAACCATGGGATCCATTATAGAAGGTATGTAGCTATTGTTAACGGATACAACACTACTACTTGGAATTCAGATTTGGATGATTCTAAATCTATGATAGCCTAGATATACACATTGTTAAGAGGTGCAAACTTTCAAAAATTGATGCAACAAACTTGTATGACTCATTCAACAATGGAGTTAAAGTTTTTCAGACTCTCATCAGTTGGAGAGGAATTAAAGTGGTTAAGGAATCTATTGGTAGATGTACCAATTTGAACCATGGTGGTTCCTTTTATAACCATATACTATGATAATTGGTAGATCTGTTGAAAGAATACAAGAAGAATTACATTGGAAAATATAAGATGATACAATTGAAGCATAATTACATGAGGGATCTAATAACCAATGCAATAGTAGCCATACATCATGTGAAGTCTAGTAAGAATCTGGTAGATCCTTTATTCAAAGGCCTTGGGAAGGAGTTAACCTTCGAAGCATCAAAGGGAATGTTACTATTGAGCTTGGAGGTTGTATTGGTGGACACCCAACCTAGCTATTCAAGTTCAATGCGAAACCAACCTGATTGCTTAAAGGTTCAATGGGAAAACAAGCCATGTATTATTGAAAAAGCATAAATGTTTTCTTTAAAGAAATAAATTTGTTCCCATTACATTTCTACAGTTGTTATCAAGTAGATGAGTAGTATTTAAGCCTATAGTTAAGGACTGCAAATGAGAGGATGAGAACTAAGTTCTCTTAATGACTTTTGGTAAACTCTAAATTAGGTTGAAATGACACCTGTTTTGAGTTAAAACATACACAGGAGAAGTTGAAACATAATCTAGTTGAGAAGAAACAAGATCTAGATGGGTTTAAACATAGCTTGGTGGTGGAGCTAAAACATATTCTACATGGTTCTCAACAGAGTTCCTTATAAGCCAAGTCATTAATGCCAAAAAAGAAACTCACTTTTTCTTAAGTGTGAAAGCTCGTCACTAGAGTGCTCAGCAAACCCGGGATAAAACACGAACCTAAAGTGTTGAGCTTAATGTAGAATAAACCCTCTCAAGAGGACCGTGGATGTAACAAGCTAGGTTTGTCAAAAGAGATACCCATTTTAGAGTATTCCACTGTATTTTTAAATTGACATCAACGTGTAAAACAAGGAACTAGTTTCAGGGTCATCCACAATGCACTAATGCACAATAGATCTCACTTATTGTCCAATAAATACTTGTTTTTGAAAATTTTAAAAGCAAGTTGGGGATTGTTGAAAAAAAAGCTTTAATAATGGAACCTTGTTCACTATTTTAAAACTGGTTGTTTTCAAAATTGTTCTTTATTTTTTTAGTCCCACATAGGTTGGGAAGATTTCTAAATCTAGTGTATAAGTTTTAACCTCCTCATAACTCATGTTTTTTGGAGAGAAATATCTCTTGTATTTCTAGGAGTAGCAAGGTGCATAGCACCTCACACACACGCACACACGCATGAGTACTGGCTTAAGTATAGGTGCAAGTGCAGGCAAGGGCTCTTGAGGTGCAATTTGCACTTCACACGTATGCATCCTTGCAGATTTGCATTAGGGATTGCAAGATTTCTTTTCAATGGTTTAGATGAGTTCTTATGAGATCCAGGTTAATCGCGACTAAAGAGTCCATTTCGAGACTAGTTCATGACTAACTTGGGTTGGCGATTAAATAAGGACCAATGGTCCATGAATGAGCCTGAGTCGGGCTAAGACTGTGACTAAGATTAGTCAAGTTGATTCAAGACAAGATTCGCGACTAGACTCAGAACCGTGATTGAAGCCAATTGTGTAATGCTCTAAAATCCCATCCCTGGATGAAACTCTGAGGTGTTAATTTCTTAACACTTTTCTTAACTTTCTCTTACACAAGATCCTTCACAGTGGAATAATAAAGAAAGTCTACTTAAAACTTTTCTTTTCTTTCTTATTTAATCTTTGCATTCATTTAGATCACTCATTATCCATAAATGTAGCGGAGTATGAACTTCTTACTCAAAATCGTTACCATGTGCAATAGAATTTATCTTCTAAATTGTTAGCATTATAGTGGAAGGAATCTAACCATTCATAACAGAATCCTTTCAAGTGAATTTATAATAATCAAATCTATATCAAATCTCTCATAACCTCATAAATAAAACTTTCCCCAATGTAGGTCTATAACATAAAACTGAAAAATAACAAATAACTAAACAATCATTAAATGTTTGAAACTGAAGAATAAATAAATCCTCTAAAATGTATTCATGCCTTATCATGTCATCATCATCTTCATAGCGTCAAAAACTAATAATATGCTGATCTGCAATCACAAAAAAAAAATAAAAAAACAATTGGATGTATGAGCCCACAACTCACAAATAATAACATAAAGGATACAAGAAAACATGACTCAAGACTTAGCATGAATATTTTCAAAAACTTTATTGAAATCATAACTAAAATGAGATTTTCTAAAATAACCCGAAAGCTCTTTATACAATTTCCATTTTTTTATGCAAAGACCTTAAGAACCCAAAACATAACTAACTTATCTTTATGCTTATCTTATACTTTTACTCATATAAAACAGAACATCAAGTAAATGTAAAGTGTTGTAAATTCCATGAACTATTAAATACATGTATTGTATAAACTAGGATATGAGTGGAGTCATGTTAGAGTCTAGGAGGTTCTTGGGTCCAAGCATTATGGAGATCATCATCAAGTGCTAAGAAAACCTCAAAAGATCAATTTAGGAGCCTACAAAACATCCCAAAGGATTCACACTTCATTCTAAACTCTCAAAAGATAAACCAGGTAAAGTGGCATGGCCATGGTAAACCAAGGGTCCATAGAAGGTGTATAAAGGTCCACAAACCTTCCCGGACCAAGGAGGGGTGATCCCAAGTTACTATAGCTTTCCCAAGGGGTTTGGGGTTGTTTACTGTGACTTTGGATTGATCTAGGATTGATGCAGGATTGATCCAGGATCGATCCAAACCTCCTAGCTCAATCTAAATAATTCAAATCGATCTAAACATATGTTTAGATCATTTTAGGATCGATCCAGGATCGAACCAATGAGTCTTGGGAGTTTTAATCTGAGACATATCAGCATTTAGATCGATCTAAGATTGATCCAACGCTCCCACATTCGCGATAACAGTTATAGAAATTCAAAAAATGATATAAATCAATGGCCCATCTTAATTGATCATTGGGGAATGTGCTAATCTAATGGATGAAGTTATTTTCATCCAGTATAAGAGGCAAAGAGCCAACTTATGGTCATGAACAAAATCTAAGCTTCTTTGCTTTTGTTTTGGGAAAACTATGAGAAATTTGACTCTCTAACTTTTAGAAAATCTCTCTACAAACCTAAATAGAAAAATCTATACCCAAAGACCATTATTTAGCTTCCTTTTTGTTGTTACCTAGACCAATCATCAAGAGGAAGGATTCAAGGGTTATCTAAGCCCTTGTGAAGAAGAGAGTGGGTTCTACAGTCACACCTTGCACAAGGAGGAGCAATTCACCGGTATTAGCTCAATTAGCTTGAGAAGCCAACCAAGAAGCCTTATGGATCAATAGTCACATCGTGCTCAAGGAGGAGAAACCCCAACTTATATGCAAGGAAACACCAATGTTCAAGAGATAATCTTTGCTTTTAACTTTTATTTCAGTTATTGAGACCACTCTTGTAGGAGACACCGGGAGAATTAGCACTACCGTCGGAGACAACGAAAGAGTAAACCATAGACCACACCCCCTGGAGACACCGGGTGTTAGCTCGCTTGCTTGACAAGTAGATTAGGATTTTGTTTAATTTTAGCCTTGATTTTAATATTTCAATCTTAATAAAATTACATAGCTCGGTGGTTAGCTTTTTAAGAGTGAATGTAGGTTGTTGTACCGATCCACTATACATCTTGTGTACTTTGTAATTGCTTGTGGTTTGCCTTTTCATTTAGCATTAAAATTGTCAAGCATTGCACTCATTAGAACAACTTCACATGCAATACAATTATAACACTGGGACTAACTTAAGTAATTAAATAACAATTGCATTTGGGATAATCTAAAAGAAATTTTAAAATATCCTATTCACCCCCCTCTAGGATTAATATTGGAATTTCAATTGGTATCAAAGAAAGGCTGCTCATAAACAGTCTAACCACCAGAGTGGAAAGATCCATTTCCTAGAGGTAGATCCATTAAAGAAACCCTAGAATAATCTTGAAAGAACACTAAATGTCTAGGAAAGAAGGTTAATCAATATCTACTTTTTCCTATTTCAATTGGAATAATTATATCCATTGGAAAGCTCGTATGACCATCTTCCTAAAATCCATGGGCATAGAGTTTGGGGTTCTATAGTGGAAGGCTACACCAAACCCTCCACACACCAAAGTGAGTGGGTAAGGTCTGAAATAGAGGCTTATGAAGCAAACCTCAAAGCACTAAGTGCTCTACATCATGCTTTGAGTTTAGATGATCTCTGTAAAATAGGCACGTTGAGAACCATTAAAGAAACATGGGATCTTATTGAGAAGATCCACAAGTGTGTCTCAAGTTCATCAAGAGATGAAATGTTAGTAATGAAAACACTTCAGTAGGGTCCAAAGTCTTTATGGTCTTTGGTATGTCTAAGGATTCACACAATGAATATGAATCAGAAAGTGATAGAGAAGATGAGGATGAAAAGAACATCCAAGAAGCCTTTAACCAACTCTATATAGAAAATATGGAGCTAGCCAAGACTACCAAGGCATTTAAGAAGAAGACCACAAGTCTAACTCCAAAAATGAAATTTTAAAAGAGTTAGAATTGATTAAAAGGAAAGATAAATTCTTTAAAACTAAAACTTCACAATCAATCTAAATGTCTGGTTGAGAAGGATGAGTTACTTAAGATTAATTATAATCTCTCAAATGAAAATGAAGAACTAAAAAAAAAAAAAGAATAAAGGAGTTAGAATTGAGGGGTTTGGTTTCCAATCTAAGAGAAGAGCATCAAAGTCTCTTAGTCTCCTTGCTCAAGGGAAGGTAAAACAAAGAAAATAACTCCATTGGACAAAGAAGGAAGAGTCAAGGGAAGTTTGGGATTTAACTTATCAAATTCCCAAACTTCTATAAAAGCGCCATGGAACACAATTGCAAAACGCAAAAGTAAGGCCAATGTCTTCCTATAAACCATGATGTATAGTAGAAGACGATCTTCCTTCAAAAATAATTTTTTTAATCATCTTGAAAGAAGAAGGGAAATACCTTGCCTATTAATAGGCTATGACCCAACCTTTACAAGCAATGTCTCAACTTCTAGAAAACCTTCATTCACATGTCATTATTGTCGATTGAATGGTCATATAAAAATTAGGTGCATCAAGAGACAAGGGGATTTGTATGTCCATAGTCCCCAAGAGTATAGGAGAATAAACCAAGCTCATTCTCAAAAAACTTAGAATTGAACAAATCTAAAGAGGAGAAATCATTTTTTGGAACCTAAAAATCATTTTCATAAAAAAATGACTCCCTTAAGACAAATCAAGATCCAAGAAAAGTGGATCAAGAAGATTTGTACAAAGAAAAATGAACTCTCATCCTATTGTGAAGGGAGAGTATGTCAAGATGATATCTTTACAATGAACATGACCTGATAGAGGCCATAGGGAAGAGAGATTTATATGATCCGGATTTGATCCAAGCCCCACAAATAGGAGTGAAGGACAAATTTCAAAAGGGAAAAAAGTCTATCACTTGTAAAGACCAAGTCTCATCCCAAAAAAAATGAAGGATTTAGGGATAAGAACCTCTTCAAAAGCGAAGAGCTTTTAACAATAGGCACAACACTTCTTATAAAGGAAATGTCATAAATACATCTCACGCCTCAACTTCAAAATCCAAGTCGTCCTCT
>JAOXJP010031588.1:0-16806 GCA_025762735.1 Platanus orientalis | reverse complement strand
CATATAATTTTTTTATCATAACAACACAATGTCGATATTAGGCAATAATACACTGTGAAAGGGGAATATTCGTTCAACACATCGACATCGTATATCATGTTGACCAAAAAATGAATTTTTATAATGTACTTAATGTTTCGTATCGGTATAGGAATATATCGTATCGGTCCTGGTAGACATGGACATATGTCGGAAGACATTTAAGATATTTGGAGATATTTGATACCATGTTCCTGATCGAACCTTGCTTTGATACCAACTCAGAAAAAATAACTTTATAAAAGAAAATAAGAGAATAAGGGAGAAAATGAGAGAAAAAGAGAAAGAACTTTGGATGAAGATCCGATGCGGATGTAGTCTCATGGTCATTTTATTTATACTAAATGTATCCCCGAATGACATTGTATATATCCGATGTGGGACTAAAAGCTGGTCACTAACATAGTACAATTATTATATATCTCTACAATTAGGAGATGAATACTTTCTTCAAATGGGCTATTTTTGGTTAGCTCTTGTTATCATCTTTTTTGGGAATAGAGGAGACCCCTTCTACCTGTGGAAAAGAGTTTGGTTGTTTTTTGTTTGGACCTCTTGCAAGGAAAGGTTGCGTACTTTAGATCTCTTCCAAAAGAGGGGTACAGTTCTTCCCAATATGTGGTCTCTCTGTTTACAGGATGCAGAATCTATTAATCACTTGTTCATCCATTGCCCTTTTTCTAGGGAAATTTGGGTGGAAGTCATTCACAAAGTTGGGATTTCTTGGATTTTTCCTAATCATCTTAGGGACCTTGTTCAAGGATGACATTTGGAGAGGACTTCTATAAAGGGGAGGATCTTGTGGACTATGGTTTGCCCGGCTGTTTGTTGATCTATTTGGTTGGAAATGAACCAACAAACTGTTGAAAGTCATGCTCAACCAGTGTTGATTGTATATAAGAGAGCAAAAGACATTTTGTTTTTGGGGAATGAATTGTAAAGAGCTTAGGGATTGTTCTTTTGTAGATACGAAAAGACGGTGGGGAAATACTTTTAGAAATCACTATACTATGTAGGCCCTTGTGGCTGTTTGCTTTTTGGGGATATCTTGTCCCCTTCACTAATGAATATTTTATCTCATTCAAAAAGAAAAAAAAAAAAAAACCTGTAGTGCTTGAATTACAGTAATGTCAAGTTTACATGTCCTATAGTAAGAAGTTTCAAGAGAGTTACATGTTTACTTCACATACATATCTCTATGGTGTCCACTCATTTTTCACTTTTATGGTGTTATATTTGACATGTGCTTATTTGTACACACCATCACTTGTGTTTTGGTCATATGGTATGTAACTTCTATTTAATGAAACTGACAACCATCACTTATGTCTAGTTTATATGGTATAGGAACTTTTATTGTATGAAACTTTTTGGGCATTTTAACTTTTATGTTAAAACATTAGTTAATTTAACTTTATAAATTTAAAGTTTTTACTTTAAACTTGAAGAAACAAATACTTATTTTGGATATTTGACCATGGATTCAGTTCAATTGGATAGATAATAATGATTTTTTTTAAGGATGGAATCCAAACTTAGCGTTCAGAATTTCAATATTTTATTATTTTCAGAATTCAGTACATTATCAAAGTACTAATGTTAAACCTGTCGTATAGTTGTTTACACCAGTTATATAACTTATTTATTTTCAGGAGCTATATTCCTTGGTGCAATTAGCCTGTTTCAGCCAAGCCAATATCTTTGCCTATTGTAAGGGCTCTAGAGTATTTCCCATGTATTTATAGAAACTAGTTAACTGTTGAGCATCAAATGCAACTCCCCACTTACTATGTAAGTCATGGAACATTATAACTTCATAAACTTCTAGATACAAAGTACTTCGTAGACTAGCTCATGAGTTGTCAGGTGCTGCATATTTGTGCTCCCTGAGAACTTATGAGAATGGATTCTTTTTAGAAAGTCGTTTAGTTTAATCCAGTCACATGTGGGCCACAAGAATTATAACATTTCTACCTACAACTTGAGTAAAGAAATATATATCTTATATAAATTGGTGTTGCAAGGGCTGATGTAGCGAATGGATGACATGATTTAAATTCTAATACAGTCAACAAAGTCAATTATAACGAGAAAGTGCAACATTAGAGTTTTGTCGTAGAGAACATGCTATATGGTTAAGCCCTCATAGTCATCCAATAATTTTAATCTTTCAACATTATAAATCTTAAGTTTTTTTGAACCGGGAGATAATTGTTAACAGCAAACTAGCCAACTCTCCCAAAATCTGAAGGTGCTAGGAGATACATGAATTAATTTACTTCAACACTCCCCCTAAAGTGGAACACTATTCTCCCTTGGGAACACTCGAAGAACCAGGTGTGAGTCCACAACGTGTGCATACACGTGTAACACTAACATCTGTGAGAATATTAGTTCCACGAGGATTTGAACTCGTAACATGACTTGGCTCTGATACCATGTCAATAGTGAACTAATCAATTTTCCCAAAATTTTAAGGTGTTAGGAGAGACACAAATTGATATACTTCATTGATCCCCCAGGAGGAACATTGTTTTGTCTTGGGAGCACCCTCAAGGAGCTACTCGTGAGTCCACACAACATGTACGCACTCACATACCACTACATCTAGGAAAGTACTTGCATCAGGATTCAAACTCGCGACTAACTTGGCTCTGATATCATGTTCAGTGAATTAACCAGCTTTGCCAAAACCTTAAGGTGTTAGGAGATAAATAAATCAATATATTTCATCACCCCTTTCAAGTGAAACATTGTTCTCTCCTAGGAACACTTGGGGAACCAGGTGCGAGTTCACAACTCGTGCACACTCGTGTAATACTATGTCCAAGAGAATTATTTTACTTCCACGGGGTATTATACTTAAACACCCCCCTCAGGAAGAACACTCGGGGAAATATGTGCGAGTCCACTACACGCACACATACACGTGCACAACCAACATCCAGGAGAATATTACTTCCATAGGGATTCAAACTCGCAACTTGACTTGGCTCTGATGCCATGTTAATAGTGAATTAACCAACTCTCCGAAAACTTAAGGTGTTAGGAGAGACTCAAATTAATTTACTTCAACAGCCCTCTTAAGAGGAACATTGTTCTCTCCTAGGAACACCCTTGGGGATCCAAGCATGAGTCAACACAATGCGTACACATGCACATACCACTACATCAAGGAAAATACTTCCATTGGGATTCGAACTTATGACCTAACCTGGCTTTAATACCATGTTAAGTGAATTAACCAACTCCCCCAATACCTTAAGGTATTAGGAGATACAAAAATTAATATATTTCATCACCCCTTTCAAGAGGAGCATTCTTCTCTCTAGGGGTCACTTGGGGAACCAGGGGGCGAGTCCACAGCTCATGCACACATGTGTAATACTACGTCTAGGAGAATTCTTTTGCTTCTATGGGGTAATACACTTCAACAAGAATGATGTGAGATGTGAAACAACCTATACTCAAATATGTTTGAACGACAAAGAGATGATTTTCTCTTCAGGCTTGCCTAAATGTTGGAAAGTTAAGAGTTGCACATGTTAGAAGACACAAGGTTTAAGACAATGCCTAATTTTAAGAAGATAGTTTTTGAAGAGTTTAGAGATGATTCTAGACGATACAATGAAGGTAATGCATTACCTAACATTAGGGTAGATGCAAGATGGATAAGTATTGAGGAGGATGATTCCTTATTAACTTAGTTCACTGTATTTATCATAGTTGCAGGGAAGCTTAGTATAAGGTGGGAAGCTTATTCAATTCCGCTTCCCCAAGTAGTAGCTAGCGAATTTCCTCCATTTGGAAGCACGGTGAAGCAATTTAGGAAACACAGTAAAACGATTAGGGAAGCAAATGAAAGCCTCTAGAGAAGTGAGTGGAAACAATAAGGGATTCTATTAGCTAGTGACCCAAGAAATGAAATTTTATTTTATCTAGTGTAAACCGTATGCTCTTTGTGTTGGATAAAGTATTTTCTAATAGATATAGTATTGATTTGTAGCAAAAAAGAATGAAAAAAGATTTAATATTGATTTTATAGGGTCATTGTTTTGATGCAATGGTAGTGTCTTGGGCTGTCAGCATGAAAATGCGGGTTTGAGTCTCATGAGAAGCCACTTTGTGCAAAAAAGCCAAAGGTTAGGTCGGTCTCCGGTCCACCCCTCCCAACACCCTATAGTTATGGGATCAGCACTGGGTAATAACATTTATATTTTATTCAAATCCAATAAAGTAGATTCAAATCTAATGGTTTTTATACAAGGTGTTCTATAGTCTGATTCTAAGATGCCTAATTATCTATAAAATATCTTATGTAAGGTAAATCTAAGATATGGCTGGCCATACTCATAACAAAAGTGGTTTGCATATTGATTTAGTATCATGATTTTTTGTTACTTGTATAGTATAGTTTTTTTGGTTTGTTTATTACTTTATTGAGTTTATTCACTTTATTGTGTTGTAGTTGTAGTTATAGATTGCAACTTATTGTTATTTACTTCCAATTAATATTCAATTATTATAGTTGTACTTATTTGTTGTAGACTTTTTGTTATTTATTTTCTATTAGTAATCATTTATTCACCAATTATTTTCATTTCATTTCTAAGTCGTATCATAATATTTTCTCTAATGGTTTGAAATTTCAAATTGTACTTTACTCGCTTCCTGATCGTTTCCCCAATTGCTTCCTATTCTCACTCCTGATGCTTCTTAATTGTTTTTTGCTTCTTGTTTCCCAAAGATTTATTAGGCATCACTTCCTGCTTCTTGCTTTGGTAAATATGGTATTTATATTTTATGCAGCCTCCCAAGAAGAGAATAATGAAGATTGGTTGCACACAAATACCTTTCAAATGCAAGTTATGTGGGGGGTGGGGGGAGATTTGGAAGCTAATAATTGATAGTGGGAGTAGTATGGGGATTTAATTGCTGTACTGGAGTATTTATGTCACCCATTTAATATAAGTGAATAGATTTAGGGATTGTAGTGAGCTTCCCACAGAGTCCCTTTCTCCTCTCCTTCTCTTTCTTCTTCTTCTTCTTCTTATATTTTGTCCTTCATTTTTTTTTTTAATTTTTTGATTGATAAACAGGAGTTTTATTAAAACTGAAACTGGGCCAAAGCCCACAAAAGACAACAACTCATTAGTTTCTACTAAATAGGTACCACAATTGAGGAGGAAAGGGAGAAGAAAACAAATAAACTAATAAGGTGTTAAAAAATGTTAATACTGTCTACCTTTAAAATATCATTATATATTGCTTTGTATAATATACACTTGACCATAATCCTGTAAAAAAGATCAAACAAAGAAAGCATACATAAGAACATTCGGTCACCAGGCCTGCAAGTGTGGTCCCCACACGCTGATCTGCATGTATGAGCTTCTCTTTCTCTTCAATGTAATGCATTTATCCATGATTAATTTTGGTTTTTTGGGTTATATTCATGTATATCTGATTTTTAGCTTCATAAATGTTCTTTTGAGAAAGCTGTTTCATTGTGTAGCCTCGATTATATGTTGGTCGTGGAATGCGAGAAAACCAAGTTTCCCTTTTAAAGTATGCCTCAAAACTTGGTCTTACTTTATCGGTGTTTGTTGTTGTTTTCCTTTTATTTTTCTTTTATTCTTGTCATGATGCTAGCCGACCCCAAATAGTTGGGATAAGGCTATTTGTTGTTGTTGTTGTTGTTCTTGTTCTTGTCATGATGCATATATTTGTCTTACTTGTAGGTACACCCTTTTTTGGGTGCTACTGTTGCTAAGCAAGTTTTTGTTCAGCTACCATTTTGAGGTAAACAATTGCATTTCTCTATAAAGTGGCCTCTGTGTTTTAAATTGAATGTAACAATAACTTAAATCTGTCCCTCAGTGCTGCAATAGCCTAAGATCAGCTAGGCGTCATACTCTTTAGCTGATGTTAGGAGTGAGACATGGGTACCTCATTTTAATTTTTGATGGATTTTGGAGTTGAGCCCCAAGCTAGCATTTTTTTTTTTACTGAATCCCCAAGCTAGCATTTTCATTTTTTTTCTTGTTCAGATAATTTTGTACCCTTTGTAACTTCAATTTTTTGAATGTCATATGAAATGGGATTTGTTGTGTTATGGTTTGGATTTGTTAACGAGGTCATGGTGTGTACTGTTGTTACTCCTGCTATTTTACTTGTGAGCTGTGTGAGTTATCACCATTATTTGTATGCTAAAATGGTTGAAATTTCTTAAAATGGGTTTGCATCTAAATTTCCTAGTTTTGGAAGTATAATTAATATTGAATGCTAAAATAAGTGGATATCTGGAAAGATGGTCGGAATGTGAGACCTACCAGTTTCATGTATTGTAGCCTTGAACAAGATACTTTGAAGACAATCAAGAGATGTGAACAGAGAGTAGCTTTGAAAGACTCAGAACAGATACATATTCCATGCAACCAGAGAATAGTAGAGGATTTATGTTTCTTAAGACTTCTAAGGAATATGAGATGTGGCCGCATAAACATAATTACAGGTGAGTAATTTTCCATGTGTATATCTGCTCAATTAGGAAATTTCCATCATTGCCAAGGGGAAATAGCCTGATATTTTGCTTCTCTTAAAAGTATGTGGGAGGAGATGGATCATTACAAATCATTTAAACCCATATAAGATGCAGTTGCCTAAAAAAAATAGAGGAGACTCCCATATTTTAGTTTTTAGCTGGTCTCAATTTAGATTTTGAACTGGTGAGAATTCAAATCCATAGTCCTGATGAGCTTCCTTCTCTTAGTTAAGTTTATGCTCTAGGACAAAGTGAAGATGGCAGGCGTAATGTGACATAGCAGGATGAAACCTTTTCATCTAATATAATCCTGAGAGGTCAGTTCTTGTATCTATAGCTATGCCTCAAGGGGGAAGTAAAGGAAAGGGAAAGAAGTTTGGGGCTAAGAGTGGTTAGGATGACAAAGATAAGTTAAAGTCAACTCATTGTGGTTTGTCTAGACGTACTAGAGAGATTTGTTGGGGCTTAGTAGGTTGTCCTCTTAAACCAACTAAAGTAGAAGTATACGTAGGAGGGTACTTTTGTCTATTTTATGGTTCTCATGAATTGTGCTATATGCACTGCAGTTGGGTTGGGTACTCAATCACACACACACACACACACACACACACACACACAATTTCTCCTACATTCATTTCTCTCTTTTCTTTCTTCTCCTCTCTTCTTCTTCTCTTCTTTACTCCTGGCGCTCTCTTCTTTTTTGTTTTCTTATTGTAGGTTTTAACTTGGTATTAGAGCTCTAGGGTTGGAGGCCATGGATAAGATCTGTTGCTGATGTCAACAACTCAAGG
Source organism: Platanus orientalis (assembly GCA_025762735.1). Taxonomy (NCBI): domain Eukaryota; kingdom Viridiplantae; phylum Streptophyta; class Magnoliopsida; order Proteales; family Platanaceae; genus Platanus; species Platanus orientalis. Next base: position 9,432 of record JAOXJP010031588.1, on the reverse strand, counting down.
GCTGAAATCAGCAACTGTACGGTCCTAAGTGTGTGTAGAGATGCTCTAAGTTCATGATAGATCTCTATTTCTGCTACTTTTGGGAGATCATCCCTACAGTTTGAGCAAGTTTATCGATTTTTGAGGATTTTTCTTTGAAATAACTAGAAATTTCTAGTTTCAAGTTTTTCAAATGGTGTGATTGATTGGCTGTGTTTTTGGAGGATTCTTTCTCCCATATTATAGAAACCCTTGTTGAAGTAGTGGGGTAACATCAATGTAAAGGTATAACTGTATAAGTGTCAAAATAAGGTGTATTGTACATCAAGGGTATTATTGGTACTCTACCAATATAACCCAAATGTATAATGAAATTATATGTATGAGAGAAATATACTCTCATATGATTGCTGCTTAACTCTCTCTCTCTCTCTCTCTCTCTCTCTCTCTCTCTCTATTCTTCTTTGTTTTCTACTTCTTTCATGTGTTCTTGCACATAACAGCATATCCACTAGTATTTCATCTTGGTATCAGAGCGAGAGGAAGATCTAATCGAACTATAACTTGCAGAATAAAAAGTGAAGGCATATATGTACTAGGGGTATTTGTCATAAGGCATCTATGTATGCAGACCATTTCTGGTGTATAAGAACTCATGAATTAATACTCAGTATGTAGAGAACATCTCTCTCATACGATTGAGGAGGGCTAACTGAGAGTAGGCCAAATAATTTGTCCCATCAAACTTAACTGTGGTAATTTGAGCAATGGGAACATCAATAGGATTGTTGCCCATTCTTGTTTCAACAATCCCAGAGGAATTGGATGTTTCACTTATCTTAAACATGATGATCAAGTATAACCTGTAACAGAAAAAACAACCAGCAGGCACTACTGCTGCACAACTACACTAAACTCTAGGATCCACAGCCTGTTAGAACACACCACACCAAAATCAAGGCACAACAACCTTCGATCTGTACGAAACACATAGCCACAGCCCCTACAATAGGTTTGGTACACCCAACCAGTGTCAAACACTGCTCAAACCACCAATCGACTTCACCAACATGTGCACAAAATCAAAACAACCTTCAACAGTAAAAGACATCATGATCCAACAAAAACCATTAATTTTTATATATAAAAAGTGCTAAAAAATGGGAAAATAGGCCTAGGTGTCAATATTGGAGCAGACAAATTGTCACCACCTCTTCAATACTCAACCAAATCGATCCAAACCACTTTTGTATGAATCTACACTTAAGAATGACCTATCCACTCTGAATCAATGAACACAAAAAATCCTATATGATCAGATCAATCAATTTCTTAAAATCTGGGATTTTCAATTTTTTTTTTTTTTTTGCAAAAAAACTGCTCAAAAAACATGCTTCCAGGCATAAAAAAATTCAGAAAAAATAGGAATAATTCTTCTAAAAACATTCCAAACCAAACTTTGTTTGCTGCAAGTTCTGACACATGTATGGCCTTGCTGACGTTAGCCATTTTTTTGGCTCCTCTTTGTTGTCGGTTTCTTCTGATTGCCCCCCGGTATGCTTTGATACCAAGTCGATTTATTTAGACTTATGTTGAAGAAGAGAAAAGAGAAGAAGAGAGATGGGGAATTATATGTGAGAGAATTCAGGTTCTCTCCACATCAAAATATTTATCTTATCAAATATGGTATACCATATAGTGGACAATATATGGTATATGTACAAATACATAAAGTTCCCAATATACCCTCAACAATACATAGACTTCTACATCAACCTCAGGCTATTGTACCTTTGTGGGTGGAAACTTTGTCACATGGATAAGTAAGAAGTAATCTGTTGTATGGAGATCTTGTGCCGAGGCTGAGTTTTGATGTAGGGTTCATGTTTGTGAGCTGCAATGGCTGAAAATATTACCAGGCGAACTGGGTTTCCCTGTGCAAGGACCAATGAGTCTATATTGTGATAATTAGGCAGCAATCAGCATCTCTCATAATCTTGTTCAGCACAATAGAACTAACATCTTGAAAAGTAAATTGGCATTTCATCGAAGACCATCTGAAGTCTTGGAATATCTGTATGCCCGTTGGCTGATATTCTAACCAAAGGGTTACATAGTGTTCAATTTTCTTATATTATTGCAAGCTAGGTTTGTGTGATATTTACTCACGAACTTAAGGGTGAGTGTAGGAGAATATGTATATATATTCTTGTACATAGGGGCATTTCAGTCTTTTAAATTTCAGCTCTTGTAAAGGTAAACTAAGTCATTACAGTATACCATAGTGTAGAGAGTATAAATACTAATAAACAAAAGAGAGATATAATTTTATATATTTTCCCAATTTCTTCTCTCTTCTTTTGCTCAAAACCCGAATCCATATCTGTACTCACATCATACAAATTAACTACCTACACTTATAATTGAAGGAAATTTTCTGATCATACAGATTAAAGTTCAAATTTCAAATTGAAGAACCATATAATTCATGCAACAATGTAGAGTCACTTCTTTGTTGGAATTAATGCTTTGGAAATGAGGGTTAGAGAATGTTAAAGGGAAAAATATATTAAGAAAAGAAAAGATAAGGAGAGAGTGTGCTATGTACAATGACTTCCTTTGTTCATCTTAAGCCCATGGGTTGGAAATCCTGTAGCATCTCTACTAACATTTCTCTATGAGAAGTTTCCATGATTCCCCAGAGGTAGTATCTCACAAAATGGTTTGCCTATTCAAAGTGTTTAAATTATTAGGAGGGCCATCAACTTTTTTTTTTCCTTTTCATGATGCCATATAATCAAAGGGTTATATTTATTTGTTTTTTTTTTTTTTTTTTTTAACAAATCTGAGTATTTAAAATACTCAATTGAATTCGTTTTGCAGGATAATCAATAGAAACTAGGGTTTCCAAAAGATAATTAAAATATTAGGGTCTAAGAGAAATTGGCTAGAATTTTCTAGTCAAAGCAATTTAGCAAGAATTTGAAGAAATAGGCTGGTTGATTATTTAGGAAAGGTTTAGGGTTTTGAAAATCAAAACCCTTAAAGGGTTGTGCAGAAAGAAAGCAATCATAGAGAAACACGGAAATGAGGGTTTAATAATTATAGGGGTAGGGTTTTTTTAAAAGCTGATACAAGACAAAAAATAAGAAATAAACTAATTAGAGCTAGTTGAAAGAAAGGACATAACAAATAAACTAAAAAGAATTTCAATTGATATGTAAAAATCAAATTCCAATTCAAAAACTAGACTAGAATAAGAATTAAAGTATAAAGTAGAAACTAGATTTCTAAGTTCAAGAACCTAAGGAATTGGAGAAATTAGAAATATGGATAACTGGAAGGTTATGTACCTTCTTGAATCAAGAATCAGCATTGCCAATTCCTAACCGAGTTCTCAATGAAGAATGACCCCAATGATGAAAGGCATGCATCGTAACCCATACACAAGAATAATAAAAAGCTCAGATGAAATTGGTCCAATATGATTCTGTTGAATTACATTTTTGAATATGAGGATTCCAAATACATTCACCCTCGAAAATATCAAGAGAGTTGGCCTTAAGCGCTTTAGACATAGATTTAACTGAAAAACCCCTTATTTCATCCAAACTCCAAACCATCTCATTTGGCTTTTCCCTATCCCCAAGGTGATGGTTGTCTAACAAACCCAGTAGTCGACCCATCTCCTTAATCTCCCAATCATTTAGATTCCTTGTTGGTTGTATATTCCATGAGTATACGACCATGGATCTGATCATATGCTCTTTCACCACCCCCCTTTTATTCTCTGCAACATTGAAGCATGAAGGAAAAAGGTAGGCCAACGGTCTCTTGTCGCACCAAGAGTCCAACCAAAAGCGAACCAACTCTCCATTTTTCACCTTAAATTTGATCAATCGAAAGAAATTTGACTTTCTCGCATAGATGCTCCTCCAAACTCTACACCCTCTTGCTCCCTCCGGCTCTCTACTAACCCACCCATTCTTCCCCACCCCATATTTAGCTGCAATAATCCTTCTCCAAATAACATTCTTCTCCACTCCAAACCTCTACAACCATTTGTTGAGCATAGCTCGATTGGTGATTTCTAATGAGCGTAATCCTAGACCACCTTTCACCATTGGTTTGTAGACATCTTGCCATCCCATCCAATGGATCTTCCTTTTTCTTAGAGAAGATCCCCACAAGAAATCTTGCATAAGTCTCTCCAGGTGATTTATGATAGATTTGGGAGCTTGGAATAGAGATAGGAAGTATGATGGGACACTTGTAAGCGTGCTTTTTAAAAGAACCATTTTTCCTCATTTTGAAAGGTATTTACCTTTCCACCCAGATATTTTTCTCCTCAATCTCTCTATAATTAGGTTCCATATAGTCTTAGAAAAAGACTTTTCCCCAAGTGGAAGGCTTAGGTAGGATATCGGAAGAGGCTCCACCATGCAATTGAGAACAATTGCAAGCTCCCCAACATTGGATTCACCTCCCACTGGACTTAATGTGGATTTGCTCCAATTCACCTTTAAACCAGTAGCCGCTTCCATAATCAACAAGATGCATCTCAGATTCTGCATTCGTTCTAAATTTGCTTTCAACAAGAAGAGAGAATCATTTGCAAATTGAATGAATGGAACCGACAACCCACCCTTAAAAGGAAAACCCTTCACCAAGCCCACTAAATTAACCTTCGTCACCATTCTTCCCAACAGATCTACAACCATAATAAACAAATACGGAGATAATGGATCTCCCTGTCTGAGCCCTCGGCTTCCTTTGAAAAACCCTTTAGAAGAACCATTGATCAGGATTAAAAAAACAAGGGACGAAATACAAATTTTCATCCAATTCCTCCACTTCCTCCCGAAACCCATTTGATCTAACACCCAATCAACATAACCCTAGTTGACATGATCATAAGCTTTCTCCATGTCCAATTTGCATATCACTCCCTCTCATCCCTCCCTCACCCTGATATCAGTGATTTCATTTACTATTAAGGCATAATCTGTCATTTGTCTTCCTAGTAGAAAAGCATGTTGAGACTCCAAGATTATGTCCCCCAACACTGACTTGAGACGGAGAGCTAATGTTTTAGCCAACAATTTATATATGCACCGTACTAAACTTATTGGCCTGAAATCTTTCAACTCAGCCTCCCCTTTCTTCTTTGGAATTAGAGTGATAAAAGTAGCACTCAAGCATTTGCACCATTGGTCCTTAGAGTGAAACTCCGGAAGCTATCACATCAGATCCTATCATTTCCTAGCACGCGATCGGGAGCTTAGTCGGAAACCCATTAGGACTTGGTGCCTTATCATCCTCCATACTTTCAAGAACCAGTGTAACTTCTTCCATGGAAAAGGGTCTCTCCAACCAACCACATTGATCTTTGCTAACCCGGTCGAACTCCACCCCCTCTAGCTGCAGTCTGTTTGGAAAAGGGTCAGTATACAAGTGGACATTGTACTTCTCCACTTCCTCTCTAATCTTTTCTTGGTCATACTCCTATTCTCCATTCACCATTAACCTATGCATAGAATTTATAGGCCTTCTTCAGCACCCCATTTTGTGAAAAAATTTTGTATTCCAATCCCCTTCCTTTAACCATGCTATCCTGGATTTTTGTTTCTAAGAAATATCCTTCATTTTTAAGATCTTTTGATACTCTTGCTCTATACTCCGCAAATCAAAATTCTCCTCCTCCACTAACCTGCCTTTCATCTCCTTTTTCTGCAAGCAATCAATATTTTGAAGGCAAAAGTTTTTTCTAGACTCAATTCCCCCAAACTCCTTTTTCCACTATAGGATCTTCCTTTTTAGGTATTTCAAATTTTGAGCTATTATAAAACTGGTCATGCCGTCAACTTTACAATCCTCCCACCAATCTTTCACCTTTTCAACAAAACTTGGAGTTTCCAACCACATTAAGTCAAACTGAAAAGGCCAAGGACCCGAAACCCGGAGAAAAGGCTGAAGAATAATTGGACTATGATCCGAGACACAACTAGGGAGAGCCTTGGGAATAAACATGTTTGCCAAGTCCAATCAACCCTCCGAACATAAGAATTGATCTAGCCTATTACTCGTCCTCTTATTTATCCATGTAAACTCTGCTCCTCTCAAAGGAAAATCTACAAGATTCGACTCCTCTATAAATTTGTTAAAATCCTGCATTTGGCGAGTAAACCTTCTAGTCCCCCATCTCTCCTTCGGGCTTCTCACTACATTGAAGTCTCCTCTAGCGCACCAAGGAACCTTCCACCTTCTTTTCATGTTTCTCAGCTCCCCCTATAACTCCCCTGAGGCCTCTTGAATATAAGGCCCATAAACTCCTGAAAAAGCCCACAATTGATCATCTTCTTTATTTTTACATAGCACCGAAACATAGTACACCCTTATAAAAGACTTTAACACCTCCAAAGCGTTGGAATCCCAAGCCACAAGAATTCCTTCTGATTGACCTTTTGCTGGTTTGTGGATATACTCAAATCGCCTCTTATCCAACATCATTTTATGTTCAATCTTCTGAAGCTTCATCTCCTGCAGGGAAAACAGATCAATCTTCCACCTTCTTAGCATATCTCTCACTTCCCACCGCTTTGCTTCTGCCCCCATACCCCTAATATTAGAAGAAAAAATTGTTGTCCTCATCATATAAATCAGACTGACTGCCTCCCCTGCGCGTCTTCCTTCTACTTCTCTTTCTCTCCTCCCTATCATAATTGATTTCAGATTGCAAATTGTTTAGCTCCTTGGCTCCCCTCCCACTAGCTGAGCACCATTTCGAATCTTTATCCCTTTTTGGGCTCCAACTCCTCTGCTCAATCTCCCAAAAGAAGTTCTCAATTTGCTGCTCCATATCTTTGAAAGAATACCCTAACCTTCGTTTTACTTTGGCCACTTTTTTAAGCATCTACTTTGATTGATGAGGAGGGGTTAACATCAATAGAGGATCGATGTCATGGATGATTTCGTCCTCGTTCAGCTCCCTAATACTATTGTAACCTACATCAGCATCGGCCAACGATGTATCTGTTGTATAATCTCCCCAACATCGTCCTGGGAGCTCCGACCTCCCATACTCCTCACCACAATGTGAAGGCTGTGACTGTTGTACATGCATATCATACGTCCCCTTCTTAGAATTTCCTTCCATCGACCGACTACATTCTCCCCCTGACGCTCCACCTCTCGTCTGTTCCCACCCTACATCTTCTCTTACTTCCCTCCTCCACTCCCCTTCATCTTCTTCCTCACTCAATTCCTCCCTTTCCATCGTAAATGCCTTACCTTTGCCTAAGAAAACTGGTCGTTGCCCTGCACCACCATTTTCTCCAACTTCCCGAATAGTCATCCCATGCTGGATAATTTTTTCTGGACGAGAGGACACAACATCCTCTTATGTAGTCGCCGTTGATTTTCTCCGCCATTGGAATGTCCTTGTACGGCCCCGTCACCTCTCCCCTTCCTTGTTGATATCGGCCTTGCCGGACTTCTGATTTTGTTTGACCCTTTCTATTCCCAGCCCCTTTCCTCCTTCTCCCCTTCGATATTGAACCCTCGAAGAGAAAGGTTGGGTCTTGCCTTGGGGTCTTTTATAGCCTCTGCTCTCGATCCCTTTTGATAAGTCCCAAGGCCCAGGCCCAGACCCAAAATTGGACCCCCTCAGACCTAGCCCAACTAATTTAGCTTTAATCCTTTTGGGCTTTTGCACCATCGGCCCATGAGTATTATTCTTACTCCGGCCCATCCACTTTTTATTATAGTTATGGGCCAAGCCCTTTCTGTCCCAGTTCATCAAACTATTTCAGTTCGTCCGGTTCGTCATCTTTCGTTCCCCCCCCCACGACTTGCCGGTATTCTGCTTGACGCTGTTGTCTGTTGCCCTAAAAATTTGAAATTCAAATTTTGAATTTTCCTTTGGCTCCCACCTCTCTCCTCTAGTAACTCTTCCCTTGAGGTGCACTTCTCCTTCCCTTCCCTGATCTCCACGACCCCATCCGAGGTCGATTCCCTCAGGATTTGCACAGGTTAGCTCATGCCTCCATAATTTCACCTTGTACAGTAGGACTTCATCAGACACCCATATATATTCTGGGGTCAATTCCGGTCGCCGGACTGTCAAAGAGGCTCATTCCATCGAGCCAGGGTCAAGAGATTCTACATCAATCAAACCCCCACAAAGGTCCCCAATTCTTTCAAAGGTATTGCGACCCCATAGATGTATTGGTAATCCATGAACCCACACTTTACCCTCCTCAACATCCCTACTCCTCCATCTGCACCCTGCCATAGGGTGCCATACATCCATGAGTATAAATCCCCCTTGCCATTCTTTCTTACCCTCGTTTAGGTATTCACTTCAGCCACTGACGGGAATAAAAAATAGGAAGAGGCCCTTCGGCAACCTCCTCACCTGCAGTTCCCCTCCCACCCGCCAAACTCTCTTCCCCCATTCTCTTAAGCCAAAAGTACTTGGGTTGTCACTTGTCCCCAATAACTTGTCTTACCAAACAAGCTTTCAATCGCTGCTGACGATCCTCTAAATATTCCTTTCGAAAAGAGATAACCACAGCCCCTTTCTTCCCCACTATCTATGGCTCTGGTGACGAAGGCCATACAAGGCTATCCAGAACCGCATCCCTATAAGATTTAAGATTTCCCCCATTTATTCAATCCCTACCACTTCTGCTGAATTAGATTCTGTTGAATTACATAGTTGGCATCTCTTTTTTATACTCTACATGGAACATCTTGCACAAAAAAAAATCCTTCTTTGACTCTTAACTTACACATAGAAAAGTATTAAGACTCCTACTAAACAATTAGATAACGAAAAGTTGATTTCCAACTTCTATTTTAACTAGATCTTTTTAATAGATAACTCCTAAAAATAAAAAAAGGTCATTACCCAGTGTTTGTCCCATAATTACGAGGTGCTTGGAGGGGTGGACGGGAAATAGACCTAACCTTTGGCTTTTTGCACAAAGTGGCTGCTCACTGGACTCGAACTTGCATTTTCACGCTGGACAGCCCAAGCCACTACCATTGCACCAAAACAATGATCCTTCCTAAAAGTAATAGAAGAACTAAATAAACTCTCCTACATTAAACAAAATTATAGTTAAGACCAATACATGTAGCTGTGTGGTCAAAGAGTTATAGCAGCCTAAGTTTGATTAGGATTTATTAATAGAGACCTAAGAAAAAATGGGTTTAAACAAGCTATACATGAAAACCCCATGTAACGCAGACGCTCACTAGAAAATGTACTAGTGTTATCAGCCAATCACAACTCATGGGACCACTTGGAAGCAAGGTTCAAAATGTCGGTGTCAGTGGAAATATTGGTTAGGCCAAAATAAGGCATATTTCAGAAATGTCGGAAATATCGAAAAGAAATATTGTAAAAATCGTGGAAACTTAAGAAGCATATTCTAATCTAATTACATA
>JAOXJP010031577.1:0-16808 GCA_025762735.1 Platanus orientalis | reverse complement strand
GCCTACTAGCATACCCAATTTTAGAATTTTTAAACACCCCTAAGGGGTCTAAATGGCTGAAAATGAGTTGCTGGAATTTGGTCCTAGGCCTAACGCCTATTTTTTAAGGGAATTAAAAAACATGCATTGGGAAACAAGCGTCAGTTTGGAAAATAGGCGTCAAACCAAGTATATGCTTATTATATATGGTTAGAAATATCTCTCTCTCAGCTTTCCAAATTGACTAGCCATGCTCAAATTTGAATTTTTTGGAGAAAGATATGCCCTCTAGAACATAGACTGTTCAACCCAACGCCTATTTTTTAATTTGTTAAAAAATAAGCATTGATAGAAAACTGAAGTATGGGACAATCAAGCATTAGAAAAGTATAGGATTATTATATATGGTTAAAAATATATCTCTCTCAACTTTCTAAATTGACCAACCACACTCAAATCAGAATTTTCTAGAGAGAGATATGCCCTCCAGAACACAGACTGGTCAACCCAATGCCTATTTTTTAATCTGTTAAAAAATAGGCGTTGACAGGAAACTGGCGTATGGGACAATGAATCATTAGAAAAGTATAGGCTTATTGTATATGATTGGAAAGATCTCTCTCTCAGCTTTTCAAATTGACCAACTATACTCAAATTAGAATTTTTTTGAGAGAGATATGCCCTCCGAAACATAGACTGTTCAACCCAACGCCTGTTTTTTAATGAATTAAAAAATAGGCGTTGACAGCACAAACAAGTGTTAGTTCAAAAAATAGGCGTTAGGCAAGTATAAGCTTATCATATATGGTTGAAAAGATCTCTCTCATTTTTCCAAATTTACCAACCACGTTCAATTTATAATTTTATGGAGAGAGATATGCCCTCCAAAGTACAGAGTGTCCAAACTCAACACTTGATTTTTAATCAGTTAAAGTTCAGGTGTTGACAAGAAATGTAGGCATTGGAGAAATTCAGGTGTTGGGATCTGGGACCCACCCTAGTGAACCCTGACTTTCTCTAAAGCCTATACACATGCAACTAATATCTTGGAATTCATTCACGTGCTTAGGCACCTTTGTGGGCCCTATTTATAAGCGTTAAGATGAATTTTAGGTGTTAGGCTTGTGAAGGTCAAATGAAACCCAGCTTTAAACCAATACATTCTATATACATACTTTATGATACCTTCATTACAAATATCTCTTTCAGCTTTCTCAATTATCATAGTACGGTTGATTATACACTTGTAATTTTCAAGTGTATCAGATACCCGAACTTTACCTGGGAGACAACACTTGAGTAGTGGCTGTTACGTCAATGTGACTAGGTCGAGTCAACCTACCCTCTCACTACATTTCAACCCGTCCTAACCTTTTACGGTCTTTACCTTACCTTAGGGTCATGTCGTAGTGGTTTGCGACCCAAAGACCTTGAGACTTGGCTATAGCCCAGTTAGGTTCTCAAAACAATGCACATTGGTACAACATAGTCCTGGCCCCCATTTAGCTAACTTGTCTATATTTTGTAGCAGCGCAGAGTACTCTGTAAGTATACAAATAATCTAAAATGAATCTACCCTACATCACTCTCACAAGCAGACGTACTTGACTATCGAGATTGGCACACACAACAAACCCCTAGAACTACATACAGTTTGATCCCGATAAAACCCTAAGAACACATGAACCACAAGATCGGGTATGTAGGCAATTCAAGACTATGTCTCAGGTCCAACTGTAATGATCACACCCCGGGGGTGGTCTAAGACTAATAATTGTATATTTAACAAGCATGGACTTTAGCATAATTCAAAACATGTATGAATGAGGAAAGCTACCCTAAAAAGGAGGGTATTTGGGGTACTTAACACCTTCCCCAAATGAAACTAAACAACTTACCCTTAATCTCAGGAACTCAGACCAGTATAAAGAGTCAAACCCCTAGACCCCGGATCTAGACTTCTCCTCTTCATCCGAAGAGGAGAACTAATGTCCAACTTCGTCGGTTAACCCCGAGTTGGTGGCGACTCCAAGTAAAGCCTAACCCTCCTGTAAAAGGGTTAGCGACCTTTCATGCATTGGCATCACACCCCAAAGAGTGGGCCCAAAAACCACGGGCAGGCGGGAGAATCTGAACCCCTCCCGAATGTCGATGTCCACAGGGCCGAAGTGGACTCGCCTCCTCCTGTGGATCATCCTACTGTCACTCTGATTTCACCTAGGGGTGGGATTCCTTCTTTTTTCCTTTACGGCTAGTTGTCTTTGTTGCTCATTGGTCTTGTTTGTCTTCTAAGTCGTGACAAATCTCTACAGCCTTCCCTACTGTATCAGCTCTTCTATCTGCTACTTATGGTCAAAACAGTCATTTGTGTCATGAAAGTGGTCTCGATGAAAATGATGGTATTTCCCTCTTGCCCTCCATGCCGGGGGTCCTTCAACTTTCCTGGCCATTTGAGGGCAGGGTTGTCTATGATCTCTATTAGAATGCGTTTAAGAACTACGTTCAAAGGGGTATACTTAGGAAATCGGGATTTGAGATTCCTCGCTTTTTGCTCAAGTTGGCTGGGCTGATCACCTTGCCCTTGGTTTTGATTTGACCCACCCGATCTGTCTATTCTTTTCTTTTTTTCTGATTCTCCTCTGCCCCTCCGGGCTGTCATCACCTCTTCTACTTTCATATGCTTTTGTGCTTTCACCATCATCTCCTCGAGGGTATTTGGTGGAGACTTTGATAGAGAGAACAAGAACCTAGATGATTATAACCCCCCATCAAGGTAGTTAATATCACCTTGTCATCTGTGTCGTCCACCTACAAGGCTTCCTTGTTGAACCAAGTGATATAATTTCTCAATGATTCATCTCATTCATGTTTCATGTTCAAGAGGTAAATTACAGGCTTCTAACAACTTTGAACACTTATGAAATGGCTAACAAACCGTTTGCTGAGGTTCTAAAAGCTATTGATGGACCCTGATTTTAACCTCTCGAACCATGCACGAGCAATATCCTTGAGGGTCAAAGGGAATGCTCGACACATGATCTCGTCTAAAAGGGCCTGTAGGTGCATCAATGTCTTGTATGTCTCTAGGTGATCGAGGGGATCTCTCATCCCTCCGAACGCTACCATTTGAGGAGCCAGAAATTTGTTAAGAAGCGGGTAGTTCATAACTCGGACCGAGAAGGGCAACTCTGTCCTTCTGACCAAGTCTTCTATAGTTAATGGTTCCTTCCCCTTCATCTTCCTTATGACGTCTTTTAGTTGGTCTTGTACTTCCTTGAGTCATTCATCCATTGGCGGATTCCCTGGATCTCCTCCCTCTATTTGACTTTAGTGAAGGTGTTCTCCATCGTGGTGCCTCTCAGACTGATGAAATTCAGTTTCTCTCATTTGTTCTTCGTTTTTAATTCTTAACGGAGTGGGATTTTCACCCTACAGTCCTTCGTGAGTCTCTTGTTCTTCCTGGTTATTGATCTTTTGTAAAAGTTGTTGATTTTGTTAAGCGATCTCTTCCATGACCTTTGTGAGGTCCCGCACTCGTCGTTCAAGATCGAACCCACCAACCTCTTTTGTCGGTTAGTCTGATCGTTGTGTCCTATGACATTCCTTGGGTTATTCCTTCGTGTGTCCATGGATCTAGTTTCTACCATGCACTCTTAGTCTAGATGAACCGTTTTAATCATGGTTTCCACAAATGACACCAACTGATGATGCCCGAATCTTAACACTAGGGTTTAACCAGATGAGTACAGGGCTCTCCGATAATCTTATGAACATGCAAAGACAGAGACCAAGAATGCGCCAGCCAGGTGCTAGCCAATTGCACTCTGATGATCAAGTCAGATATGGAAGAGAGAAGAAATGTGGATGCAATTTTAAGGAATCTTTTTCTCATACCTTCTGTCGCTGCAATCCATCTTTTTATAGCGCTCGGCCTCTTCATTATTCCTGGATTCCCAGCTCAATGCCTCTTGCTCGGGTGGCATTCCCGGGCGTGGTTGTAGGAGCCAAATTTGCTATGGGGGCTTGGATTGAGCTGGCCGTTCTGTTGTTGGATATTGTAGGATTTCGATCCCAAACGTTTCCTTATGGTTCAGCCTCATCAATGCGTGGTATCTTTTCTTGTATGAGTGTCCCGTGTTAGATTCGTGACTCTTTGTTTCCGAGGCTCAGATGACTTGGGTTTTGTCAGCTCGGGAGTTTCGTGGTTGATAGAGATGTGGTTCAGATTTTGATCTTGGCTCGGGCTTTCTGCTCGGGAGTGATTTTTGGGTCGTGCCCAACCATGCGCCGATTCCAATCCCATCAAAGATTATCCTTGAAAGTGTTTTAAAGATAAGTTCTATATAGAGTGGAGTAGCAGAAAATGATTTGTATAGCGGACCCTAAATAGTTGGGCTAAAGCTGTTTTTGTTGTTAAAAATTCCATGAAACTAGTTTGGAGTGAGACTGTCTCCTCTTGAAGTTACATTGGAATAAGTGGATTCACAGCTCCTGAGACACCCCCTTCGTGCAACGCTTCTGAGGCAAGACACATAAGGGGTGGGGCCCATGCACTTTTTGAATGTCACATCACCCAAAAAAATGTATGAACCCACCCCTTTGTGTCTTGCCTCATGGGCGTCGCACAAAGGGGGAGTCTTAGGAGATATGAATCCAGAATAAGTATATCGATGGCCCCGCCAAGGATTTTATACGCTTCCCCCTTTTCCACTAACCTCTGTTGAGGGTTAAGGGGGTGGGCACACAGCATCAGCAGTGATTTACACCCCCTCCAAAAAAAAGTGTAAATCACTTTTGGTGCTGATGTTTCCACCCCTTTACCCCCAGTAGAGGTTAGCGGACAAAGGGGTAAGCGTATAAAATCTCAGCTCCAATGACCCATATTAAGTCTTTTTTCATGTTAAGATCGGGATCGGATTTGCCTACCCTAATTAAAAAAATAATAATGAAGAAAAGAATTTCTCGAGTTCAGGGCTTAGAGTGGTCTATAATTATCATTTGGGAAAGGATCACCAAGTAGGTTCCACCCAAGGGTGTTCCTAGGCCACAACCAATAGCTGGGTTAGAGAATCTTTTCCATAGTTGTAATTTTTATTTGTGGTTTTCAAAGAATCATTTTCTTCGTTGCCCCCAATAAATTCACCAAAATATAAATTGAGAAAATTGGATTATATTTATATTTGTTCGTATAGTTCTCTATTTCTTTTAGCATAAGTCAGGTTGGGCTTAGGCATGGTGATGGCACCATTATTTATAATTTTATATATTAAAATGCTTTTAATTAAGTTTGATAGGACAAGATTCAAGGACGCCAGATTGCCAAGTTCGTAAGGTTTGTGGTGTTTGTATCACGAGGCTAGGGTCAAAACCTGTCTTCACTACTAATAAATTAACCGCTTAATTGTTACCTGTACTGAGAAAAAGGCCGGATTTTTTTTTCCGGCAAGATGAAAAAGGCAGGATTTGTTCCTTTACAATTACATATTATAATCATAATTTATAGACATCAAAGCAAAGGATTGCCTACATGGATAACCTACACAAATTTTATTGGGTTTTGTTATACTTTTAGAGAATGACACGTGGATAACCCCATGTTTCTTCTCTCCCTCCATGTTTATCCTCTCTGATTTCTCCTCCTCTTCTCTCTTAAGTTATCTCATCCACAATCTTACTTCCATATTTCATTCTTTTAATTGGTAACTAGAATTTTTTTGTAAACAAGGCATGTATAAATTTTTTTCTAAAATTCCAACTTCAATAAGAGTTTTTATTTTATTTTATATAGTTGTCATGCCATAGACTAAAGGGAGCTTCTAATAGTACTTAAAAAATTCCTCTTCACACCCCATTTTATTTTTTATTTTTTCAAAATTCTAACCAATACCCATGTTTAAAATTACCCTTTTAATCAAAAACAAAAAATAAAATTTCTCTCCACACCCCATCCTCTTCCACCCTCAAATCTCTCATCTCTTTCTCACCCAACAAACCTCTTTTTTTTTTTTTTAAAGATCAAACCTTATTCTCCACACTTATTGTTGTTTTAAACCATAGTAATTGCTCAATGGATCATCAAAGAGTCGAATCGGAACAGGAAAACGACTCCATGGAATTTTTTTAATGGTTTTGAAGCAATTTTTTTTCGTGTTTGGTTCGGCCCTGCAGGTCCGAATAGAACCTTTCTGTCCGACCACTTAGGTTCGAATAGACCAGTTTATTTGTTTTGTTTTGTCTTTTTTAAGAATGTGTATATTGATTTTTGTTGTTGTTGTGATGTTCTAATTGCAGCATTATGTAAGTGGGCGACCGATGTTGGGCGGAGAAATAGTTTCGTCATTGTCATTAAGAAGTCAGTGTCTGGTAGTTCTTCAAAAAAATCAAGATTTATCCTTATATATATATATATATATATATATATATATTTGATAATAGAGATATGTTGTATTCAATGACGGGATCATATTGTATTCTTGGTGGTTCCTCAATATATATTTCAGTTGTTTTTGTAATAAAGTTCTCATTATTCATCAAAAAAATATTTAACAGAACAATAAGATGATAAATACGTCTAACTCAAATTATATTAGTAGAATAGAATATGCCAAAGTAAATGGGGTTATCACCTGTACAAATATAAGGAAAATGTCTCATCAGAAAATAAAATAAAAATATGTGTCATCTATCTCTCTTTTCCCTTTATAGTCTATTCCTATCATAGTTTTGAGAACCGGACATCGAACCGGTAAGATGAGCAATTCAGGTCTAACCAGGTTTGACCGTTGGTTCACATGGTCCAACCACAGTTTGCATAAAACGTAGGCTAGTTGGGACTTCCCTAGAAAACTTGTTTTTAGATATGTTAAGTATCACAAGTCCTAAAGTATTAATGAATGAAACTGGAATTAATCCATAAAACTAGTTTCACAAATACCAAAATTTTGAAGATTTGGAAGTGTGTGTGGCCGATGTCAAATAGAAGACTCCCATACAATTTTATTTTTTATTTTTATTTTTCGTGGAGAAAATTTTGATGAGCAAGATATTGTAGAGTGAGGGAGGGATCATACCAATGAGTTTATTCACACCGATTCCAAAGAAAACCAAACTCACCATTCCGCCTATGCAGTCAGGGATACCTCCCTCCAAGTTATTTAGTGCTAATGAAAGGTTCTTGAGAGATGTAGTATTGCCAAAAGAAGGTGGGATCGTGCAGTTGGGGCTTTAATTTGCTAATGCATTGAGAGGGTTGAGCAAAAATAAAGTTTGAGAGGCAAGGTTAGTACTAATTTAGAAAGGAATCCATTAAGACAACACAAAGAAAAAAAAATTGAGAAGGGATTGAGTGCTTAGCACATCTTAGCACATGCTCCACAAAACAAGTAGTACTTTGTTCAGGTTCAAATGAAAGAATCTTAAAGGGGAAAGTTGAAACTGAAAGTCACGAGAAACATAGAAAGAAAAAAATTGTCCGCATTAGATGTTGACCACAATCACTTAATTGGAGACCCACTGGTGTCATTTGTAGAATATGAGAATGTCAAGCAAGTTGAAAACATTAACAGTGTAAGATAGCTCATTCATTTATTTTCAAAGGAGGTTTATAAAGCCAAAAAAATATATTAATTTCAAAAGGATGTTAAATTGAAAGAAGTGGTATCTTACAGCCAAACAATAACAATATTGCTTTTTCTTCTTTTTCTTTCCTTGTTGTTGCTGCACTCTTATACGGTTGCTACTTCTTCACCTTTGTGTGTTGTGTTTTTTTCCAAGATACAAACTAGGGTTAATGGGAGTTTTACTTGGGAAGGGAGACAGAGAGGAAGTAGTGTTTGAATTGGGAAGAAACAAGAAGAGAGAAGATAACTCATAAAAGTAGTTGCTTTTGGAAGGGAATTAAATTGGAAGATAAAAGGTTTCCAAATTTTCGAGAAGGCTCACACAACTTGCACAAGTTTCCAAATCTTAATTGTTTAAAAAGATAAAATAACAAATGGTTGGTTTCAACTGGTTTTTAAAAACCATCTAGTTGGCAACAACCAGATGGTTGAATACATTTTATTCACTATTTCGGCTTTTATGCCATGGAGAATTGGATTTGTGTTCGGTTTTGGTTGAATTTGGTAGAACCATCCGGTCCGGTTCTCAAAACTATGGTTCCTATGGTGCTTGCGAAAGAAGGTGAGGCTAGTGTGGTCATCGCAAGTAGCGGGAGCATCAGGACCATCAAGAGCAATGGAGGCTTATACTGGATCGATAACAATCTCCCCAAACAACTGCTGAACTTGTTGGAGTGTAGTGAAGATATCTTCTAGACGTCCATTGAAACCATGCACGACGATAGACTCAATAAGGCCTAATGCATGCCTAGGACATAGATTAACTAACACCGAGGGTGTGCTACTTTGGGAGGACTGGCCTATATAGGTGGATTGATGCTAGGGGTTCTACACGTACAGGTGGGACACATGTGTATACCACTCCATGTAATCCAAGGTATACTCCTTAGGATAAGAAACTGGAGTAGATCGCTCTTCAAGGCATAGCACATGGCTATTCCACATTTGCTAGATCTGATCAATGTACGCATAGTCAACTTGATATTGGGCAGATCTGGCACTGCAATTAGCTCAATGTGGAGATAATGGAGGGTGGGGAATGTATTGGACGCAACCGAATTGTCTCAACACCATGTCTGAATGATAATGCTTTACCACATCAAGGCACTTTAGCAGGCCATGATAGAATGCAATATCAGGAAATGGATAGTGGTCCCGATTATCATTATATGGGGTCCAATTCACCTATAAAAATAAGTTAAAATGAACGTCAATTAAGTAATCAAAGTAATTATTAAATCTACATAACTTAAGTAAGCAAATGTAAGTTTGATGTAATACTTCATTAATGCCTAACGCGTCAATAGCCTCCCACAAGGCCCGTAGATTATCCATTAGTGGCCCAATTTCTTTTCGAGGAGTCCACCTATACACCCGCGGCTTGTAACCTCCATAATATATGTTATGATGAGGTACGAAGTAGGGAAAATGCTCATTTATTCACCCCTTGAATAGTGTGATATACCTTGCCATTTGTCGAACACCAGTTTGACTCACAGTTCCAAGCTAACGATAAAGATAGGCTAGGGCTGTAGCACCCCATGCATACTCCTACATTGCCCCCAGATTGTTCAATAGTTTTAGATACATCATTGGCACCCATGTCACGAACTTATTGCAAAATAACATTTAGCCCAATAAAAATAACAAATATGCCCTTGTTGCACACTCAATCTGGGCCCCATCACTAAAGTTAATAACTTGGCTAAACAAATCCCTTAGCCACTCCATCCGTATAGATTGACCCCGAAAGCTTACAAGCTTCTCCGTTGCCTGCTCGGGTGAGACTCCCAGCTCGCTAACCAATAAGATAATCTTATCCCTGTTTGATAGTTTCTCGACACGTAATAAGACAGACATACCAATGACAAGAATCCTCAGGAGAGTCGAAACATCGTTCAGAGTAATGGTCATCTCCCCGAAAGGCATATGGAAAGTGTCAGCCTCTAGATACCATATTTTCCTAAATGCCGACACCACTACCTTATTAATGAATTGGTAGGATGATGAAATCAACGGAGAGAGGCTAGATGCATCAATCAATTCTCTCAGAATCTCGTTTAGTACATTGGGATCTTGCAGTACCTACTTTTTTTATTTTTTGTGCGTGGGATATGTATTTTAAAGGTTCCCTCTCTTACAATAAAAATAAACAATATTCATAAAAGTAATAAATATAACATCGGAAATTACCGACATGGAAAAACAATAATAAATAAAAACAACCAATATGTAATACCTGTTGTTGCTAGATTGTCGCAACAACGTGTGTCCTAAAACTCCATAGCAATGAAGGGTCTTTAAGAGTTCCAGAAATGTTCAGAGACTCATCAGTCTCTTCAAAGTTTTTGGCGTATAAATATTGTTGTGTCTCGTCAATGTAACTCTGAAACATTGATGGTTCTGTGGCCACTCTCATCGTTTGATCAATGCGATTTCTCCTGGCTAATGCAATTAGTGGGACACGAGTACGACGAGAGGTGCCAACATCCATATCTGTCATATAACATACTCATACATTAGTAGATAATATCAAAATTTTACAACAATTTTTTTCGAAACTTTTTCCCAGAAAAAATCTAAACAATATTTTTAAGGTTTTTTTTTAGGAATGCCTTTGTTTGATTGTGTGGGTTTTAACAAAGGGCTTTTATTCGGACCTACAGGGCTGAACAAAAGCCTTCCGTTTGAACCTATATGGCCGAATAGAGGCATTCTGGAAACAAACAAAAAAATAAAAAATAAAAATGGAAAAACTTGAAAAAATCGAGGGAAACTTCAACACATATGGTACATTTCGATTTTGTAGCATTAAATCATGCAAAAAAGAAATTATTGCAAAGATTTTAGCTAAATTTACTTAGATTTCGGTTTCTTGGCATGGTTTTGTCTTTTGGCCATTTCCTTGCAAAATCTGACATTTCTATGTTAAGATCCAATCTATTCCTGTCACCAGGATGTTTTTTCCATCGCCATTGCCGGATTTCACACCTTGATCGGTTGGAATGAAGGAGAGAGAGGGAGAATGTGTTTGGTGGGAATGTAAGGAGAGAGAGAAGAAGGGGATTGAGAATTTGAGATGATAAGGGGTGAGAGGATAAGGGTTATTTTAGGTAGGGAGTGGGTGTGAAGAGAAAAAGATGGGAAGAAGTGGGGGTGAAAAGAAAATTTTGGGGTGTTATTAGAAGGTCCCTAAACTAAAAATGGCCGTCAACTAGTCCCCTAAATTTTCTCTTCCTAACGTTTCCCTCTTTCAAATCTTTCCCTGTCTTTGTTTGTTTTTGTTAATACCCCTTGTTTCCCTTCTCTATGGGTCCTTGAACTGCAAGCACGGCGTCATCCACTAGTAATGCTTTAAAGTAATAAAATCGAAGCAAAACTACCTTTCAATTGTGATTGCGGCTCATTTGTTTTCATCACTTGATGGGTGCAAAACTATCATCATTTTAGGAGTCCGGATCCTCTGTGCCAGCATCCCATGTTGCGGCTGTATTCTGTGCACCACGGTCTAACACCTAGTGTGTATAGGGATAAAAGCGTAAAAAATTACACATTTTTTAAAGTATCCAAAAAAGGGCACCAAATTCAAAACACACCATTTCAGTCCGTGAGTGTGCAACATAGCCTCAACATGGGTTGTGGGCACAGAGGATTACGTGGCTCATTCTAGTGAGCCCCAAACCATCTTAAATGTTGTCTACCATCCACAAGTTCCCTGCACAAGAATGGCTGGTTTTTTTGGTAAACGGAAGTCTTTGAGAGGAGGGAGCCTAGAGGATGGTGTGGGACATAAGAGTTTTATGAAAAAGAAATAAAGATTGAGGAACAGTAGGTCAGTTGGGGATGCACACAGGCTGGGCTGGGCTGAGATGGGCCAGGCTGAAGGTCGGCCCAGCCCCAGCCTGCTTTAAGTAGCTTGGGTATCCCACTGGGAAAAACATAGCCAGACATTTGGTGAGCTGAGTTCAGGCTACGCCAAGCTGGTCTGAATTCACAGGTTTTGATTTTCATTATAGAATATAAATTACTAATAATATACATATAATAAGTCGCATAACCTATATAACAACGTTATTTAATACCATATACTATATATTCATACATATATACATTATTATAGGTGCGATTACATATTTTGGGCCAGGCCTGCATGTGTTGGGCCAAGATAGGCATCAGTGGGCCAAGCTCGGGCTAGGACTGAATCTGTTCAAACCCAATGCAAACTCAACTTTGGGTCTCAAATGTGTCCTGGTCCCAGCTTAGACCATTGAAACCTTAGTTGGGCGGGCCAAATTTGAGGCTGGGTTGGTACTACTGCTCTGGCTAACCCAGCCCATGTGCAGCCTTAATCTTGTTTGGCACATGTCCAAGTGAAGGTGTTTTGGTAATTTAACATTGACCCATGGGATTGTCTTACCAAGAACAACGCTATGCATTCCCCTTCTTCATGAACAGACTGGTATTGCTCTGCATCCAAAATCCCACGACATTTTGTAATAGGTTCGACACATCTCCAGTTTGAATGGAGAGATATAACGCCAATACCTACCTAGCTCGTAAGTCATAACACAATGTCTATCTAAGGGTACTTTGATAATTTGGTAGTATTTAATACTGTGTATTTACCCTAACACCCTTAAGATTTATTACAATACCCTTTATCCGACATCGTGTCATTGGTTGATAAGTATTAGCGTCATTGGTTGATAAGTATTAGCATGATATCTCTCCATGGGTTGATAAGTCTGACCGGAGATGATTTAAACCCTCAATAATGACTTTGAAGGCCCAACCATGTGAAAGGAAAAAACATCTTTAGAATGTGTTGGTAAATATGCCATTGGCATATCTCTATTGGTTTGCTATTTACCAAAACACCCTTTGATACTTTTTTTTTTCCCTTTTTAATTAGGATCATAGGGGGGATATTCAAAATTGCACAAATTATCATGGGATCAAGTTTATAAACTATACAATAAAACTATGGGAGAGAGTAATTGAGCTTTGACTAAGATGTGAAACTAGAGTGTCTAAATACTAGGTTGGATTTATGATTGAGACATCAACAACTGAAGCTATTTTCTTACTATGACGATTGATGGAAAAGTATAGAGAGAAAAAGAAAGATCTTCACATCGTCTTTATTGACCTAGAAAAGGCATATGATAGAGTATCAAGAGAGATTGTTTGGTGAGTTTTGGATGGGTTCTAAGTAGATGTATTGACCTAGTTAAGGATATGTACGATGGAGCGATAACTAGTGTTAGAATAATTTGGAGAGACAAGTGAGTGTTTGATCACAGTAGGCTTGCACCACGGGTCATGGGCTTGCACCACGGGTCATCATTGAATCCGTACCTTTTTTTTCCTTAGTTATGGATGAGTTGACTAGATGTATATAGGAGGTGTCATGGTGTATGCTGTTTGCTGATGATGTGGTGTTGATTGATGAGACTAGAGAGGGGGTCAATGCCAAGTTAGAACTATGGATACATGTCTTAGACTCATATGGTTTTAAGATAACTTGGACTAAAATAGAATATATGAAATGCAAGTTTAGTAAAAATAGGAATAGAAATGAGGGAATAGTTAGAATTGATAGCCAAGAGATACGCCAGAGTAACCATTTTTTGTTATCTTGATTCAATCATGCTCAAAGAGGGAGATATATTGTAGATGATGTTTATGAATTAGAGTGGGATGGTTAAAGTGGAGAGGTATGGTGCTTCTGGAGTGTTGTGTGATAAATGAATACCACTAAAATTGAGGAGAAATTTTATAAGATAGTTATAAGACCAGCCATGCTTTATGGAGTAGAATGTTGGGCAACCTACAAACAACATGTACATAAAATGAGTGTGATTGAAATGAGGATGTTGAGGTAGATGAGTGGTAAGACTAGAAAGGATAAAATTTGGAATGAATCCATTTGTGGGAGTTTAAGAGTAGCACGAATAGACAGTAAAATGAGGGAAAGTTGATTGAGATGGTTTTGTTGTGTGCAATAAAGACCAATGATTGTGACAATGAAAATGAGTGAGACGATGTAAATTGAAGGCACTAGAAAGATAAGAAGAAGGTCAAAATTGACTTGGGTTGAAGTAGTAAGGAGAGACATGGTACCTTGTAATTTAATAGAATATATGATCCTAAATAGATTGGAATGGTGAAACATGATTTGTGTAGCTGACCCCAAATAGTTGGGATAAGGTTGTTGTTGTTGTCCTAATTAGGCCCACAATGATTATACTTCATCTATGTAGTTAATGATTCACAATCTAAGCAAGGGAGCATTAACTAATTCATGGGGAAAAGTGCTCTCATGGCATCATTGCACTTTTTATTTTCTTTTGTAGAAATCATGCCCATTGCACCTCATTGCACATATACACAATTCCAAGAAGCTACATAAGGGTTTTGCCCTTGAATGCACTGTTTTAATTGGTTGCATTTTTCCCCACGACTTGCAGAATGCTTTAGGATAGACCCTTTAAACCATTTAGATTGTACTTCACCACTCGGACCAAATTAAGAGATGTGGTAGTAGACTTAGAGGTCTTTTATTCGCTGTTTGGTACTTCTCAATGACTTGTAACAAGATTATTATGGAAGCTTGGGACAAACTATTAATCATATTTTATAAGGAGAAAGTGGTTTTAAAGGATACAAAATAAAAGGGAGAGGTTGGATAAAGAGAGACAACAAAGTTGTCCCAAGATTGAAAAGATATTGGAGAAGAGTGGCATTATGGCATGGGTTTGCACTTTGCACCATAGGGGCAAGGTTATATGTTAATGTAGTTACTTGCAAAATTCAATTGGGAGATTTGATCCTAAAACTACTCTCTTGAAGAAATGATGCTATAACCATTCCTTCACGAGAGGTGTTGGCGGCTAAGTACAAGTAAGAAGGATGAAAATAAATATTCAGTCAAGGTAGATATGTTCACATGTGTTTATGTAGAAAGTGGGATTTACAATTTGCCTTGTTGGCATGCAGTGAAGGCGATAATGTATCTTCGACACTATAACACTCCACATTACTTTAAACTTGCTAAAATGTGGGTACAAATGATTCGAGGTGAGAGTGCCAATATAGGTGTTATGGTGGACCATTTTAGTGTTTATGTGTCATGAGAATGAACCAAGAGAGAGACAAGTGAAGAAAAAAAAAAAAAAAAAAAAAAACGAAAGACCTCTGATTGATTAGGAATTTTCTTGATTGATCAAGAGGACCCCATAATTGTGACCCCTCATTTCCTAATTGATAAGAGAAAATCCTGATCGATCAAACATCCAAGACCCCTCTCTTCCTGGTCGATTAGGGAAAATCTTGATTGACTAGGATCAGAAAATTTGAAAATTTTGGAAATTTCATGGAAACATGCATCTAGCACGTAAGTTTGCTTCCAAAATCATATGAAATCTACTTAGGATGAGATAAGACATTAAGTTTACCCTATATAAACTTAAAAACATAAGAAAGAAGCAAAGAGAATGAAAATAAAGAGTTTTGGAAAGAAGGGGGAAGAAAACTCTAATTTAGCAAAGGTAAGCCATGAAAACCCAAATCAGAAGAGATTTTGTTAAGTTTTGAAGTTTTTTTTTTTTTTTTAATGTTTTTATAAGATCACACTGTTTTTGGTGTTCTACACTATTAATATTGTAAGAAAAAGTGTTTGGAAGATTCCTTAAAGAGAAAACTCAAAAAAAAAAAAAAGAAAAGGATTTGGCAGGAAAAACTTGTAGATCAAAGAAGAAATAGCTATAGTAAGTGATTGTACAATGCATACACATGTTTTAACCTTTATGATCTTAAATCTAATGAATTCTAAGCTTTAATTTGGGAGATTTATTGTCTAAACTCTATGGATTTTGAATGAGTAAGTGATTATACAGGATATACACATATTTTGATATCTTTTAGTTTCCTAAAAATCTTGGATTTTCAAAGTTTTTGATATGAAAATGGTTTCATTCCATATGTATATGATTTTTCTTACTGGAATCTCATAACATATCCTTGTGATTTATAAATGATTTCATGTTATTCTTGCTAAGATTTTAAAAATCCATTTTGTAAACTTATAATTTGCATCTATTTGGGGGTTTTGGTTGCCAAAGCATGTATATTCACTTATGTTTTCTAAAAAAGATTTGCAAATGGATTTCTATAGATTTTTCACATGAGATTTGAAGTATTTTGTCATTTAGTTTCATTTCATACTTGTATAAGAATTGACAATGCTTTCGAAATTCATAATTCCTTATATGTTTTATAGATGGGTCAAACATCTTGTATTGTATTTTTGAATTAACTTTGATTTTGAAAATTAACATATGAATCCATCTTAACTAAGCTTTACATTTGTTAAAAGAATGATTATGTTAAATGAGCATATATTGAATGTACAATTGAAATTACCGTTATAAAGCATGAAAGAAATTTCCTATAAAATTTATGAGTTATAAGATAAATAAATGTATTATATATCGTTAGGTGAAGTGAACTTTTGACCAAATTTAAGAAATAAAATGAAATTGGTCCTACCATTGGGGTCAATTACCATGCTTGAACCTATTCCGTTTTATGTTTTGTACAATTACTTATGAGGTCGTTAAAGGTCACCCAATTGACACCACTTTTTTAGATTGATGAGGTTTAGTGAACTGAGAAAATTTGTAGGGATACAGAGAGGATTAAAGAAAGGCTTGGAGTAGCCTAAAGTTTTAACTATGACTAGTTCTATAAACTTGAGATATTTTGTTAGCAAAACTTTAACTATGTTAATTGTGTTCAATTTGATTTATGGAATGCCAAGGTTTTACCTTATTGTTGGTTTAGTGGGAGGTTTAACTCATGATGATGATGGAGAGAGATTTGATTAGGATGGTGCCTTTAATGGTTATATTCTTTATTTCCGCTACAATATAATGAATGAATGCTAGTACTTTATGTTCTGCTATAAAATGCTAAATGGAAATTAATGATGAATTCGTATTCCACTGCGTATGTTTAGTGACATGGGAAAAAAAAGATTTGAGATGTGATCAAATGATATAAGGTAAAAATGAAATAAATTTAGAAGGAAATGAAATAAACGGAACATAATGAAAAATGTTACACTCCAAATATGACATCGTCCCAATAAGAGTTCCAGGTTTAGGGCATGACAAACACAGCCCATAAGCCTATTACTTGGGTTAGTTC
>JAOXJP010031566.1:0-16809 GCA_025762735.1 Platanus orientalis | reverse complement strand
GGGTTGACCTTTGCCTGGCCCAGCCTGTCCCGATTGACAGTCCTATGTCTTGTATTATTGTGTTCCACTTTTCTTTAATAAAAAAAAATTGTGATTCATAAAAAGAATAAGAATAAAAAATCATTAGGCACTAGGCCTCTCTATAATACAAAGTTCTGGAGTTTAGAAACTCCTAATAAGAATGGGAAACTATCCTATTTTGAAAATAGAAACTTCTAATACAAACCTTCTAAAACTAAAGACTTGCTAATACTAGGACTCTTATACTTTTAAAACTCCTAATATCTATCCTAATTAGCAACTGAATCAACAACTAATAGGAATATTCCCCTAGCTGTCGACCATCTCTATTATGGGTTCCACATGTTGACTTATTGACTCACCTAACATTATTCCCGTCACTCATTAGTACCCCTTTAGTAATTTGGTCGTAACTCTCTCAAATCACCTTGAATTTTTGCAATCTTGGTCTCTTTTGAAAAGTAATTGAATAACCCTTCTAAAGACATCAAAGTCTAGCCAAAACAACAAGTTTTGACCTTAGAAAACTTGGGCTAAAAGTAAGTTACGATATTACCCTAAAACTCTAAGTTGATCTTAGCTTTATTGCTTTATTAAAAAGACCAAATAAAATAAATATTCTAATCTACCCTTACAAATTGTGACCCCACATGATCACCCATGGTCATCCAATTTCTTCTTGTTCCGCACGGATGCTCCTACATCAACCCCCCAATGAATAAAACTAGGGGCTGCTAAGATCATACAAAAGACTCAACAATGCCCACAACAAAACAGAATACGCCCCGAAAAAGTGAAGGCCAGGGACAATCAAGAAGATTGACCTTGCCCTACCTAGGTGTTCAAAAGAACATCTAAAAGCAACTAAACAAGCCTCATCATTTTTTTAATAAGTGAAGGATTAAATTGAAAGGGAGGGGGGACCTAAGAAGCAATACAACTAAATTTTAATTTTATTCACATTATTTTGTTGAGAAATTCAATTATAATTTTTACTGTTAAAGCTAGATATTGATTTCCCCCAGAGCTTGAGTTCATTATTTCAATTCCTTCTTGCTTTCTTCTTTTGTAATACGTACTGAATAAAATTTGAAATGTTTTAGTTTTGATGAGGCTTTTGAAGATGTTATCTATCCAAAAGGGGATCCTGATGCTGTTTCCATTAGTAAGAGAGATGTCGAGCTTTTACAACCAGAGACATTCATCAATGATACTATCATTGACTTCTATATTAAGTAAGTGAAAATGCTGGTATTCCAGTATCCGTAGGCAGTTTTTATGGTTATACTGTGATCTTTTTGCTCTTGGAACATGATTGAGGTTTTCCTTGAAAGACTTGATGTGTTAATGCTTTATGCATATTCTTCATCTCTTGCAATCAGGGTATTAAACCTTCTCAATGATACTACTATTAGATCTATGACTTAGTTGAGAGTTATATTTGTAGTTGTAAGTAGAGGTTACAATCTTGCACTACAGTTTGCTAGGTCAAACTTTTAGAGTAGAAACTGGCCATAACCAATGGAAATGCGAACAATTATCTGTTTCATTTCTTTCCTTTTATTTATTTAATTATTTAGATATAGGATAACTTTATTATATGCAAAGAAGACAGTTACTCTATTGTATGGAAATGCGTACAATAATCTTATACGTTATTTATTTATTTATTTTTGTTGGAATTTAAAAAAAGTATTCTCTTGGATGGAAAAAAGATTGAACACTAGCTAAGTATAATTTCAGACATATACTACTTGTAAAGAACTTCGCCTGATTCTTAAAAAATCCAAATTTTCTACAAACTTCCAAATGTGTAAAAATTCTAATATTTACTTCCCTACATTTACTAGTATGATAAAAAATCCAATATCAATCCTCAAAATCCATCAAAATGCATAAATAAATCTTGTTTTTCATTCATTTGGATGCTTTTTTTAAATATTTATAGCATATATTTCAAACAAAATAACAAAAAATTCTACTTGGAGTTAAGAGACACTCGAAAAGGGCCTCATTTCTTCAAATCAATCTAATACTCCAACTAATTTTTATTTAAAAGACCAGAGATCGAGTTGTCGTTTTTCCCCCCCCTCACATACTACCACAAAAATTTTGAAAGTCAAATTCAAAGAGCAAGTAGGGTTTTTTATTACAACCTTTTGCTGTGGCAATATCTATGTTGGCGGAAGTTATATGACTTAAGTTGAACTTATCTAATATCTTGATTGAATTTGTAATGTTAGTTGAAGTTTGATGTAAATATTGTAGAAATTAAACTACACTGACCCGTGTTGAAACCGACACATTTCGTTAGAAATTGACCAAACTGTGTTTGTACTTTATTCATTGCTCTCATGGGTGCTTCTAAGCATATGGCTATATTAAAAATGTATCTGATTTGTACATCTTATTTATGGTCATTAATGTTAGCGAGTCTTGATAGTGGCATAGAATTCCTTGGGCCATAAGAAAAAACTTTTGTACAACAAGATTTTATCAATTTTTGCACCAAAAACACTCTTGGAAGGTCTTTATTCTCTGAAGTACAACAAGAGCTTCTGCTTTGTCCTTTCTTTTATGTGCATTGGCCCCAAAAGAGGAACTTCAGAGTGGATTCTTTGTTGTTCACTAGAGCTTCTATGTTTGCCAATCCAGGGTTTCTAATTGAGCTGCCATAAAAAATTATTTGTGCTTTACCTTTACTTGGAAACAACCAATTTGGTTTAACATGAGCCTCCCCCCTCCTAGGGACTTAGAGCCATTTTTGAAAATCACATGCTACCTATATTCACGGTTGGAGAATATAACAGTTCTTGAGAATTGACAACCACTATTTAATGTTGAATCTTATCTTTTGAAAGATTATAGGATGCTCTTCCTCTTTTTTTATTTTTATTTTTAAAGCGGTGGATGTTTTCTCCTAAAACACTCCAGCAAATCTTGTGAGGAAGCAAAATTCAATGAGACTACCTTCCTCTCCCAAAGCCCCACATATCAATTTCAAAAAAACCATCGTTTTGTGGGAGCACCCAAGGTAGTTTAAAGAGCCTATGTTACTAGCTTATAAGTTGAATTTAAACGTGATGCAGGCTGGAAAATCGTTCACTTAATTCACGGGAGAAACCAACAAAACAAGAGAAGAAGATGAAGAATACATTTGCTGGGAGAGACTCAACCAGCCCAAAACATTTAAAAAGAGAGAAGTCCACATCTTGTGTAATTTTTCTTCAATTCATTCTTTAAAAACATTAGATAATAATCCATTATAAAAGATTCCCAATTTTATAAGCCTATGTTCCCCCTTCCTTATCCAAAGTAGCTACCTAAACTTTAGGCAATCAAAGAGATTTACTTCTATTTAGTTATCTTTTTGATTCTCTTATTATTCTAAAATCCTATTAAAAATAAAACATAAATGTAGCATTGGAAGTAAATAAAATCAAAACTAACATACTTAAATGTACACCTAGTGCTTGTCTTGAATTTCTCTCTGTGGTCCCCACCTCTCTTGAGTCCAATGTGGGCTGCATCAAAAAGGAAAGTGAAGAAACTGGTTGACAGATTCTTCCATGTTTTGGCACATGAAGTAGATACAGAGTAAGAACTTTCTATAGGCTAGATGGTCAGCATGTAGGATCTTTTTTTTGGTCTTCCATCGATGATAAAAAAAAAATCAATTTCAAAGCATTAAGTGCTATAAAATCTTGCTAGCTAGGGAAAACACTAGTGGACTCAATCCTTCCAAAATTTGTTTCTTTTTGTGGTTGGCATGTCATAATAGAATTCCTACTTTGGATCTCCTTATTGCTGGCAGCATAGTGATTCCTAATAGATGGGTCATGTGTTGTTCAGCAGCTGAATCAGCTTGCCACTTGTTCATTCATTGTAAGGTGACGTCCTTCCTTTGGATTTCTATGACAAATTGGTTGGCATTAGGCGGGTGTTCCCTCTTTTGGTGGAAGACGTTTGAAACTCTTGGGAGTACAGGGGCAAGTGCTTTGAGCCCTAATGGGAAGATTTTCTGGCAATGTGTCCCCTTTGCTATTTGTTGGTGCCTTGGTTGGAGGGGAATTCGAGGATCTTTGAGGACACCAGCATGGAATCTCATAGGCTCCTTGATAAAGCCATTTACTTGTTGTATGGGTGGACTTCGTTGGTTCCTTTTTTTAATGGAATCAAATTCCATGATTGGATGTTTGATTGGGAGTCCTTTGTATTTTGCTTGTAGTGGATCTTGTAGTTTTGGGGGTGAGGCTGCCTATTGGTACCTCTCTTGCTTGTAGCCAATCTTCTTTTTTAATGAATTTCCTTATTTAACAAAAAAAAAAAAAAAAAAAGAGCTGAGGCCCTTGCCCTTCCATGTGGCATATGGACATATCTCAACCATGGTTCTCTCCTGAGATGAATGTAATAAAGTTGATAGTAAAGACTGCTTGATTGGAAATCCATAGCTGTTTTGGTGTAGGATTCATGTTTAGGGACTGCTGATTGCTCAGGAGCGGTCATCTATTCCTTTTTAGGTTTATGTGTGGGAGAGATTCCAATAAAGTTAAGGCCCTTGCCCTTCTCTGGGGCTTGAGACTATTCTTTTTCTTTTGCTTTGGAAAGGGTAATAGTGAAGGAAATTCTTCTATAGTCATTGATTGGTTCCATAGTTTAGACAGATGTCCTTGGAGGTTATCCTTTACTTAAGAGGTCCATGCCCTGGCATTTAGATAGGAATCTCGTTGTTATTGACACCAAGGTTGGCTAACGCATTGGCAGACTTATTATTAAGGAGCGGTGTAAACTATGAAAAGGCTGAGAGAAAGGAAAGGTGAAGGATTGGGGCTGAACCCCTGCTCTTGATTTTATCACGGCTCGGTGCATCCTGGACTTATTTTTTGTGGGTCCCTGGTTGTATCATTGTAGATCTGGGAAATTAGGGTATAGAAAAAGGAAGAAGCAGAAGATGCAGGAGGAAGAAGAAGAGGAAAGAGAAAGAGTTATGTATGTGGTGAGAATACATATGGGAGCGTTTTCCTTTCTCACACACAATGTTATTTATACTATGGTAGAATACAAAAATACTTGAGATATATGCAACATTTACAGGTATTCCCCTATACATGGACATGACACTTTTACCCTTATATGTATTTAAATGTTGTTTCCCTCACTACCCTTATATGTATATACATGTTATTTCCCTCACTCCCCCTCAAGCTGGTATGTAGTCATCACCCATTCCAGCTTGTTTACAATCTCTTGGAATTGAGACCACTTAGCCTTTTTGTAAACAGATAAGCCAAATGATCTTCAGTTTCACAAAAGGATTATAGATTACTCTAGACTGCAACTTTTCTGTGATGAAATGGCAATCAAGTTCAATGTGTTTTGTTTGATAAGGTTGCACCGGATTATGAGCAATATTGATTGTTGCCTTGTTGTCAAAGTGCAATGTAATTGGGCTTTGAGTGGGGAATTTGAACATGGTCATCAATCCTTTAAAGCTATAGAAGTTTACAAATCCCATGAGCCATGGATTTGAACTCTGCCTCCATACTCGATCTTGCCACTATGGGCTGCTTCTTGCCTCTCCATGTGATCAAGTTTCCTCCAACAAATGTGCAATAACCAAATGTGGACCTCCTGTCATCTATGGATCCTGCTCAGTCTGTATCTTTGTATGCTTCAGCTCGAATGGCCCCCTTTCTTGTTGTATAGGAGACCTTTACCCGGATTTTCTTTAGACATTGAAGGACTCAGCAGGCTACCTTTAGATGCATTGTGGTGGGGGAATGCATAAACCGATTCACAACTCCAATAGTATATGAAATGTCAGGTCTGGTTAATGAGAGATTAGTTTCTGCACTAATCTCTGATATCTCACTGCTTCAATCAACTTATTACCGTCATCTTCTCTTAGTTTGTGGCTGGGATCAATTGATGTGTTACACAGTTTATAGTCCATCATACCAACATCCTGAAAGAGGTCTTTCTTGGATCGAGCCACTTTAGTCCCAAGGAAGCACCTTAGCTAACTCAGGTCTTTAATCTCAAAAATTTTCTCAAATAAATAGCTTTTAGGCCTCTTGCTTCACAAGGCTCATTGCTTGTCACCATTATGTCATCAACATAGTCAATGATAGCTGCCACCTTTCCTCGGTGCTTCATAAATAGTGTATGATTCGCTTGGGTTTGTTTGTAACCCTTCCTTTCCGCAGCATTTCGTAATCTCTCAACCACGTGCTAAATCTCTCAACCACATTCTAAGTGATTACTTCAGACCTTATATTAATATAATGCTTTCTTCAATCAACAAGCTTTTTCTTTGCTTGACAAGTACTGAAACAGTGTAACCTGGAAGTTGCTTCATGTATACTTCCTCCTTTAAATTCCCATGAAGGAAAGCATTCTTTATGTCCAATTGCAACAACAACCATTCTTGTTTGGCTACAAGGAATCTCAAAACTCTTATGGAGTTCATTTTGGCCACATGTGCAAAGGTTTCTTGATAGTCAATCCTGTACGTTTGGGTATAACCTTTTGCCACCAACATGGCCATATATCTCTTCACTGCACCATCTTGTCTAAGTTTTAATGAGAATACCCATTTGCATTCTACTCGTTCCTTGCCTCTAAACAAGTTCACTACATCCCAAGTACAATTCTTCGCCAGTGCCTTCATCCCATCTTCCATGTTCTCCCTTTGTTTTGGTTGGGAGAGAGCCTTTGACATCCTGCATGGAATAGAAAGAGATGATAGAGAAGTAACAAAGGCTTGAGTCGCTTGACATGATGAAGAAAGGGCAACATACGAAATATGGTTAGCAATAGATGCTGATTACAATTTACAAGTAGGAATTCTTTTCCAAGAGCAATAGAGAAGTGAGAATCATGAAGATCAGGAGGATTACTTGTTCTAGATGATGGATGAAGAAGGTTTCCTAGAGAGGCACATGAAGCTATTCTAACATTGCTTTCTTCTATCTTGAATACACATTCCACTATTTTCTTGCATTAGTCTCCCCATTTCTTCTTTCACTGACCATCCTTTTACCACCAAATCCACTGAGCTTGCTACCCCCATCAAAGGAATATGAGGGAACAAAACCAGGAACCGGCAAAGGGAGAGAAGTCCCTCTTCACCAACATGCTCCCTTTGAATAAAAGTCTCTTGAATGACCTCCATGTAGTGTACATCTTGAGTGATATCCAAGAAACTAGAATTTGGAGTCCTTCAGATGGTAATTTCTCCACCAAATATTTTGTCCATATCTTATGTGGGGAGTTATCCTATCTTACTCGCAAAGTCTGGAAAACGGTGGCCCTGCCTCGGGTTAAGGCTTTTGATTGGGTGGCCTCGCTTGGCAGACAAAACTCATTGGATGTCTTACAGCATAGATGACCTGTCATGGCATTATCTCCGTCGGTATGTTGTCTTTGTGGGAAAGCAAGTGAATCGGGCAACCATTTGTTC
Organism: Platanus orientalis; assembly: GCA_025762735.1. NCBI lineage: Eukaryota > Viridiplantae > Streptophyta > Magnoliopsida > Proteales > Platanaceae > Platanus > Platanus orientalis. The sequence continues at coordinate 9,326 of JAOXJP010031566.1, read as the reverse complement.
ATGCATTGTGCCTTTGCCATGAAAGTATGGACATACTTTATGTCTGCCTTCTCCATCCAATTTGTGATGCCATAATCATATTTAGACCTTATTCATCAGTGTGGCTGGGTGTGAAGGGGGTGAGAAGGAAAATATTCTTAAAGGCCTTAATTTATGGTATAGTGTGGTGCATGTGCATTTAGAAGGTAAGAAACAAGAGGATTTTTTAGGATAAGAAGAGGGAGGTGTGGGAGGTTATTGACTCCATTTAATGTGAAGTGAGAGCCTGGCTAATGATAAAGGAGGAGTTCAAGGAGTGTGACTTAAATGCATTTATAAGGGATTGGGTTGTATATATCTCTCAGACCTCCTATAGGAAACCTGTTCTTATGACTGATTGGGTCCCTCCTATAGCCAGAAAAATCACTTTGATGGAGCTTCATGTGGGAATCCAGGGCCTACAGGTTTTACTAGTGTAATGTAGAATTCCCCGGGCAATGTCCTCCAAGTTAAATGTGGGCCGTTAGGAGTTACCGATTCTGATCATGCGGAGTTAATAGACCTCCTTGAGAGTCTTTGTATGTTCAAGGAGAGTGGGCTGAAAGATTGTCTTGTTGAAGAGGATTCAAAGACGGTAATAGGTAATTATCCAAAAAAAAAAGACGGTAATTTGCTGGGGTAAAAGAGAATGTCAGTAGGTCATGGAGGTTGCAAAATGTGGAAAGGACTGTTTGTATATCCTTTTCTCTCTTATTTATAAAGTTCATGATCATAATTCATAAAAACAAGGAGCCTTCTGAGAGTAGAGAAAAGGAACAGGCTAAAAAAATGTCACATCCATAGACACTACCAAAGACTTTAGGATGAATTGAAAAGAAGATGGAACTGTTGGAGAGAATTTCAAGATAGGATGTAAAGCCAAGCACATGAGAGGGCATACAGTTTATTAGATAGTTGGCAGTTTGCAACGCAGTAGACTAAAATGCTTTTGGAACATTAATGATGAGAAGGAACGAGTAATCTCTGGAAGATGGCAATTTTTCCTTCTACCATACTATTCTGTTCGGGTGTTTGTGAACATATGGTTTGGATAGGATGAAAATCCACTTGACAAGTATTCGCCACCCATTTTCAAAGTGAAGAATCTGTATCTTCGTCCCAAATTGGTTTTCATCCACATTATGGAAGGACTGGAAAACAGAAAGCACATCACTCTTGAATTTTAAGAGATACACCCATGTAGCTTGGGAGTAGTTATAAATGAAAGTCACCACTTATAATTTCACATCACCACAAATGATTCTTCTCAAGGCTATAACCAGCCCATTGAAAGCACCCACATGAAACTACACCAAAAAATAGTGCTGAATACAAGCACAACACAAATTCTTCAGCAGATGTCTTCAAATCACCATCACATAGCATATTTTCAACCCTCCCACACTTAAGGGAAGTATCACCACTTCCAAATATAGTCCATGGGTTCTACACAAACATTTTCTTCAGTCTTCAGTATTAAAACTGGTGTCTTCACAACCATCCCACAAGATGATCACACTTCTGAAATACACCAACTTGTAATGACGAAGGACTTTACAGTCCTATTGCAGAAGCATATCTGCAACATACCAGGACTACACAGTCCTATTGCAAAAACATTTCTACACCAAATTTAGTGCAAAATACACTACGCAGTCCTTTCCACAACACTGTAGAGTTACACAACCCCTTCTTTTAAAAAGCAGAGCTTCTCAATACTACAAGAAGTATCTGAACCTATCAGAACTGTAGAAACTACTGTCAACACGCATTAGGGTTGCACAACCCTTAAATCACTTATGAATTTCAAAAACTTGTAATAACACCATATACTCAGCCATTCCATTGTCACAGTAGTCTGAGGAATAGGATTCAAGCCAACATGAGGTCACAAGGACCGCAATACCAATTCGAGATTGAGAAGATAGCATACACAAACCAGATCTATCAAATGAAGCCCATTTTTTCAGAAAAATGGGTCAGGTGGCAAATATAGAGTAGAAAAAGTGTCACCAACATTTCAAATTCCTCTAATTTCACTGAAATTTGTTACAATTTGTTCCTAATTGAAAAACAAACTAATATCTACTGGAAGCAAACATCTAAAAAATCCTTCATACTCTTGTACCATCAGATCACATGCAAACCATACTTCTGAATTTTCAATAGAAAAAATCCTTTAAAACATACTTCCAAGTCTTTTATAATTTCAGAAAAGTGTCTGCAAATTATCTCAATTCATCGTCTTTTGAGAGCTAGGTTTTCCGATGTAAGTCTCTTTATTAGTCCATACAGGTTGTTGATGCCAGTAATACTGCCTGCTGACATCAGTGAGGGCTTCAAAATTTTCCCGTGCTACTATTCTTCCTGTTGCTCAGATATTAAGTTGGAATGAGCTGCTGGTTGTAGATCTAGGAAATTAGGGTTTAGAAGAAGGAAGAGAAAGAGGAAAGAGGAAGAGCCACATATTTGGACAGAATACATATGGGAGAGTTCTACCTCTCTCTCTCAGTGTCAGTTTTACTATTGAATACAAAAATACATGAGATATATGCAGGATTTATAAGTATGTCCTTTTACATTTGAAATGACACATAAACCCTTATACGTATTTACATGTTTTTTTTTTCAATGGTAAGCGGGCAAAGCTTTATTAAAAGAGAAAAAAGAGAGGAAAAGAACAAACAACTAAAACACAAAAAGAGGCACTCATCAAGAAGATGAGGCCAAAAACAAGAGGAGAAAAATCCAAAAAAAAAACCAGAAACCACTACTCCTCACACCATATAGTATGCGACTCCTTATCAACAAACTCCTTCTTAATAGAGATCCAGTAAAAAAAGGAATCTGTAAATATAAAGAGAGATCTCCTCCATGCTTCTCATCTTGCCCTCAAAGATTCTAGAGTTCATTTCCTTCCAAAGACCCCAACAGATGGCCTCCAGTAGGAAGTACCAAATGAATTGTAGACAAACCCTCGAAGTCACGGATCTACCACCCTGAAATCAAATCACCAAAATGAGATGGAAAGGACCAAGAAATATTAAGATGAAGAAGGGAAAAACCCCAAATCCGGTGAGCCAAGGCACAATGAGCAAAAAAGTGATCCCTCGATTCCTCCTCCATCAGGCACATCATAAATCTGTTAGCTAAATTCCAACCTCTACTTTGCAAATGGTCGAGGGTTATAACTTTATCTTGGAAAATATTCCACAAGAAGAAGGAAACTTTATATGGGATACTCAGGATCCAAATGCTTTTAAAGGGAAATGGCATATTCCTATGCTCGACCATCTTCAAATAAAAGGATTTTGAAGTGAACCTCCCTTGCTTTGCTATAGGCCATTCCAAATCATCTGCCAACCACGGGTCAGGGCTAATCCCCTCCAAGGATGTCAACAACCTAAACAACTTGCCCATCTCTCAATCATTTAAATTCCTACGAAGTCTGGGCATCCAAACATGTGTTTCCCCAATTGTATACATCCTTTTTTCTTTCCTTTTTAACACTCTTCTAATAGATTTGTTTTGTTTCCGATGAAAAGGAAAAAGAAACAAGTTGTATGGGGGGCGTGTGGAAGGATGTCATGAAGATCCATAACTATATCTTTGGGTCAGCTTTAAGTTTGGTTGTGGGGACAGGATTTTCTTTTGGAACGATAATTGGACTGGGTGGGAAATTTTTGGGGTCTTTGTCTGCGCTTATAATGGTTGGTGCTTATCAAGGGTTTGAGAGTTAACCACTTGTTTGAGAGAAGGAACAAGATCCTTTGGAATCCCATCCTGATGACAAATCTGTAGGGATAGTGAGATTGAGTAATGTCTATCCCTTTGTGGAGTTTGGAACAGATCACTATTCATGTGGAGGAGGAAGACAGCTAGGTCTGGAACATTGATTTCAGTGGCATGTTCTTGGTTTCTTCTTTTAAGATGCTATCTGGGTTGGAGGTGGGGAGAAATGTTAGCTCAATAAAGGTGAAGGCTATCTCTTCATCTTGGCTGGGGCACCCTTTGTCATCATAAGGTAGATTTTATTGAAAACACTCTCATCCGTAGTCTGTTAAGAGTATTTGGGAGGAGCCTAAGTGCATAACGGAGGAATTTCCAAGGATTTGGAGAGATCCACTCAAGAAGTTGCATGTATGGGGGTAGCTTGTTGGTCAAGTGGTCCTGTATGCTCAAAGAATTTAAGCACAAAGTGGGAGGATTTCGAAAAGAAATGAAGGATTTTTTTTTTGGCTTAGGTGATCTTCTGTACATTATTATTTGTTAAATCAACTTAGTAATGTATCATTATTTAATTATGCATCACTAAACAATTAAAACTTCAGAATATGCACCTAACACAATAATGATTGATTTATTTTTTACAAGATTAAATAATGGTTAAGGTGCATCATTCTAACTTTTTTTTTTTTTGTCATATTATTTGCACCTCTCATGGCTAAGATCAAGACATTTGGGTCTGCAATCATTCTTTTTTTTCCCTCCCTGTATTATGCATATTATTCTTTTGTTTTATCCTGCTTTTGACTTAGCTTTAAAAATTGCTTTAAAAATGTTATTTAAAATATCTTAAACGATACGCAGATATTTGAAGAATGAGATTCAACCAGAGGACAAGCATAGATTCCACTTTTTTAATAGTTTTTTCTTTCGTAAGATGGCTGATCTGGACAAAGATCCATCTAGTGCTTTAGAAGGCAGAGCAGCTTTTCTACGTGTTCGTAAATGGACAAGGAAAGTGAATCTATTTGAAAAGGATTACATTTTTATTCCCGTGAACTTCAAGTAAGTAATTAGTTATGCAGCCTTCAGTTGCCAAGAAATGACCTCTCCTACTCTTTAAGTTTGTCATTGATATGATTTATTTATGCATCTATGAATGACAGTCTTCACTGGAGCTTGATAGTCATCTGTCATCCTGGTGAAGTGGTGAATTTTATAGGCAAGTTCCTGTGAGTTTGCAATTTTTGTTATAGTTAACCAACTGTGATTATCTCCATCATGTCTAATTATTATTTTTCAGATGAAGACATTGACAAGTCCCCTAAAGTACCATGCATATTGCACTTTGATTCTATTAAAGGAAGTCATAAGGGCCTCAAGAATCTTTTTCAAAGGTAACCCCTTTTTGTTAGTTCATGGTTTATGATATAGTTATAGTCTGATTTCACTATCAATCTGGTCTGAACCATATGCCCCGGATTATTGTTTCGTAGCACATGCCTTGGTATTTATACAGGACTTCCTTTTTTATTTTATTTTTCTTTGTGATGATATATCAATTCAGTTATTCAAAAATTCCAAAGTTAATGAATCAAATCTTTCTTGCATTGGTATTTTTTTTTCTTCCATGTTTAAGTGCTTCCCTATGGATGCCACGACAACACATGGCACACATTCATGGGGCTGCCATACTTATAATGCTTTTTAATTGAGAAGGCAACAAACGAACAAACATCATTCCGAGATCCTTATTTTACCTCATTTGAACCACTATTTTTGGTAGGGTTTGGATGGTTCTCCATCTTTGTTTCAGCTTGTCTGTCATTTCTAATGAGTTCATGTTATCGTAACTTCCTCATTTGATGATAGTCTTGCATGTGCTTTCTCTAATCATACAATGTCTGTGGAAGATGCTTTTGTGCAACTAGTCCTCATCATCTTTGTATCATGGTGAGAACATGCTAAATCAGATTCCCTAAAATGCACCTTGGTATGGCCCTATAATGTTATCACTGGTCCCTTCCTTGTCAACTTCATAATATTTTTGTTTATACACGGGATCTCTATGGTAACCTTCTGATGTGCAAGCTCTTCAGTGGATGGAGAAGTACAAGCCTTTTTGGAAGCCAAGACTAAGGTTTTTGAAGAGAACTAAATGATAGAGTTGCTGCCCACAATTTTTAGGCTTTATTTTTAGTGTTTTTTTATAAATGTTTTAGGAGGGTTTTAGTAGTGAATTTAATGTAATAAGGCTATTCAAGTCAAGTTAAAAAGTTGGTAGGGAGTTAAAATTAGTTTAGAAGAAGTCAACTATTTTTAGATTTTTAAAATTTTTTTTGGGGTTTTTTTGGGCTGACCATAAGGGAGGGGTATTTTGGTTCAATGGGGTCCAATTTCGTTTATATATATATATATATATATATATTATAAATAGGTTCTAAAGCCTCATTGTACAATCAGTTTATAGAAAATTAATGAATTAAAGAGCTTTGGAAGCCCACGGCTGGTTATCTCCTCCAACTCTCATAGTTTAGGAGAGTTCTATCTCTTTTTTGATTTCTTCATCTACTCTAATCTCCATCATCTTCACACTTCTTTCTTTCTTTTTAAATCTTTGCAGAAAATTTATTTATTCTCTTTATATCCTCTTATTCTACATTTTTTTTACAATCTTTTTATTCTTACACATCACCCATCATTTTCTCCAAATTTTTTCCCTTTGTTGTTGCTTCTTTTTGCTAGTTTCTTAAAATTTGGAAAATTTCTAGCAAACACTCTTTTTGTAATTACTTTTTCAAATCATTGTATGAACCTAATTCCTTCTAGGTTTATTCATCTCATACCCTAACACACCCATCCATACAAGAAGCCTCAGTTTCAAACCCTAATTTCTAGGTTTTCTTGAAGTTGTCACCTTTTTTGAACCCTAAACCCAACTTTCTTGAAATTTTAGCCCACTTTTAATCTTTTGCATTATTTTCTTGATTTCTATTTAATTTTCTTAGATTTCTTGCTTCCCTTTGATAATTCAATCATTCTTAAATTGGTTTCTTCAATTCTTGATTAATTTATTTAAAGATTTGGTTTCTTGAATACTTTCTTTAAATTTTCAGCATTCTTTAATTTCAAGAAGCATTCTTTTAGGCTTTTGTGGTTAACTAATTCTTGCAGGAATCCTTTCCCTTTGGATCCTACATCACCTTCGTTGTTTTTATATTTGTTTCCTACCTCTTAAATCGTGGAATGATTATCTTTTGTCAAGTTGCTCAATAAATAACTTGCTTCTATGCACTTTAAACACTTCAATGGCTTCTTCTTTTGCTGTGTCCAATGACTTGTGGCACCAAGATCATAACCATGGTTCAAAATCTCACGCGTTATGGGCCATGTCGTGTGAGACATACCAGTATCGCATACCTATGGCACGAGACCCCTATATACTACGATATATTGTTCTTTGTGCAAGTTATTGCGAGACATCTCGTGCGTATCACACGTGTCTCACGGTATGTGTGCCCTTTTTGCTTGTTTTCCCTTTAAAATCGAGGAGAGATTCATAACTCCATTGATTTTGGAATATGTCATCACCCGGTGATCAAGTGGGATTGAATGCTTATGCTTGTGCACCTTCAATGTGCTAGCTATTTGAATCATCAATTGAGGGACCAATAAAATCCTGTAGATGGCCTGATTGGTGATGCTGGTCCTCATAAGATCTCTCCTTTGCTTTCTTTCTAGTCTTGTGATAAGCATTTGCAATGCTCCATTCTTCATGTAACACAACCACGTCATGGATATTTAGAATCCCGATGTATTGGGCAACCATCTTTTCTTTGTTCCCTGTGAGGCTAGGATTCCCCCTCATCACACAGTTGGGCTATGTGGGGGCCTGTAGCATGTTGGGCATGGTTTTAAAAATTAGCCGATTCCAAGTCGGATCGGTTAACTCCAATCCAATTTCTTAGTGTAAATCAGATTTAGTTAGAAATCAGTTGGATCGGATCGAATCAACTGTTGGATTGGTACCCTAAATCGGCTGAATCGGCCTTGGATCGCCCGAATTAGTTTGAATTGGTCCAGATTGGGATTAGCTAATGTGAGGCAAAATTTTCAATTTGCACTAGATGATCTGGATCGGCCAATCAGAGGCAAATCTTCAGTTTGCATTGGATTGATCGATCCAGATCAGAATCAGCCAATTCAGGAACGAATCGGATTGGAATCGGCCAAGACCAATCCCGATTTCGTTTTTCAAAACCATGTGTCTGGGACTGTTATTTCTTTTTCTTCTTCTTCTTCTACTTCTACTTCATCTATCATAATCAACTACATGGTGGCTAGTCAAGTCTCTCTTGAAGTGCTAACGTTTCTGTTTCTAGGCTTGTATTTGTGAGATTGAGTTGTGACCTAAGCTCTCTTACTTTCTGAGTCAGCATTTTCATTATCATAGTCTGCTGATGTGCATGGCAACATATTAGAACACAATATAGTATATGTATATATGGGTATACTTGTAAATACCTACATGTGGGATAATTTTTTTTCCTTTTGATTATATAGAACACGTATAGTATAGGAGAGGTTGTACTTTCTCCATACGATTTCCCCATCTCTTTTTCTCTTCTTCTTTTTCTCCTTCCTCTTGGTTCTGTGACAAACCCTAGGTACTGCAAGCAGAAATCCCCTTGGTTTCAAAGCTAGGTTCACACTACACAGAGGACTTGACATCTTCTGGAGTTGTTGATGTTAGGGGTGTGCTGACGTTAGCATCCGTATAGTTGACATCAACAAGTGTCATTGGTATGTGAATCTTCTCATTAGTAATGGACTGATCATTTTTAGCATAGAATCCTTTCAAAACAAACCCCATCGCATTTGATGGAGATTTGTGAGAGTTACATCACTTTTTTCCCTCGGTACCCCACTTGTAGAGAGTTTTTGAGTCTATTTTTGTGCTTCGATGACTTTCTGAAGCCTTTGTGGTATTCATGAAGTGGTTCCCTGATCGTATTACAGTGTGGAGTTCCCCATTCTCATCCTTGGTTCTACGGAACTGATTTCAATGTGTTTATAAGTGTTCAATGGTTGTTTTTTGAAGATTGGAATCTGCTGGCTGTAGTATTTGTGGTTGTGTGATCTTGTAATGGTGCTTGATAGTAGTTGTGATGTGGAGCAGTTGTCTGGTGCTGTGATTTTCATTTGTGGAACAGACCTTGGGTGATTTGGTCTTTGCGATGTGATGTGTTGGTGCCTTTAATGGTTGTTGGTTGTTTTTTGGGTCTGTAGTAATGTGCATGCCCTTTTTCTGTTGACGTGTTTTGTGATACTACTTTTGATTGGTGTTGTAGTGATTTTCTACGGGTGTAGCCAGCCTTTTTGCTTTATGTTTCTAGGGTTTGGAGCTTTGTTTGGATATCTTTGAGGTTGTTGTTCCATTTTTTAGCCACCTTTAGCATAGATCAAAAACTCGGGATCGGGATCGGGATCGGACCCGAGCGATCTCGATCCGATCCACTCATGGATCGGGCGATCCAGTCAAGGATCGGCCGATCCACTGCGGATCGGCCAGCAGCCGGATC